>JXXA01017393.1:0-17717 GCA_000956255.1 Anopheles punctulatus
AAACAGCGCCGAAACCGAAGCGAAATGTGGCCAAAGTTCGCGAAAAAAAACCGCCATTAAAACATGGCCAAGAAGAGCACGAAGAGATTCCCTCAAAAGAGCGCCCACTGGATAAAAAAAAATAAAAAATCACTCTCGGTATGAACTCCGCCGGAGAGAAAGTGAGGTTAAGTTGGTGCGGAACCCAACCCCGGTTTGACCTTCTGGTAGATGTTGTGGACCTGTGGGACGACTCGTTCGGTCGCGAATTTGTGTTCCCCATCGGCTTCTTTTACTTTTGTTTCGCCACTTTATGTTCGAACCTTCCCTCCGATCACCTTCGATTAATTAGACACTTCGAGCCGGTTGATGTCGATGTGAAACCGATTTCAAGCACCTACGGCTTCTTGCAGAAGTGCGCTTGAAATCGTTACCTCTTGGGCCGCGCGCACTACAGCCCACGCGAGGTGGCGAATTGTACAAATAGGCATTACCAGCGGCCCGACTCAAGGTGGACGACCGATTTAGGATCAGCCTCGGGGGGAGGAAAAGGAAGCCTGCATTTGAGAACATTTGGGAGGATTTTTTTGTCATAAGCTCATACACCGATTGTCCGTGTGGAAATAAAAGAATAAAAACATTTTTACGACCCGCAAATAAAGATTAGAGCAGGCCTCGATTCTGGCTTATATGTCATCCAGAGAGCTAGTTAATTCGTCACATTCGCTGACCTCGCGCACCAAACGGTGGCATTGACATTACCGGAAAGCAAAACATGCGCATGTCCCGACGGGGCACATTAATTAGCGGTAACCAAACGGCATCTCACACATCACCACATGGTGACATACAACTGGCCGGTCCTTTCCAGTTCCAGCGAACGCGACATTCTTGCGAGCAGCCACCCGAAATGGGCAGATGGGTGCTAAAATGCGCGGTGATCGATTAGGGGGCGATTAAAATTAAGCTCCCCTGAGATCGTGCTTCCGTGCACTGCCGCGGGCGGTAGAGAACTCGCATCGATGTGCAGTGGCTAGGTGCAGCAGATCGAAACGACTAATGAAGACTCCACCAGACCTCAATCGCTTGCCCTTTACTGGGTGCTCCCCAGGAACACTGTTTCCGGAATGTGACCTCAAGTCGTTGTCCAAAAATGGATTCAGACGTCTCATTTGTCACCAAACAATACTCCATAAATTTTAAAACAAGTGTCACGATGTGGCCTGTTCCTGTTGTGAATTTAAGGAGAAAGCCATTTTTTCCCCTATTACTATCAAAAAGGTATATTCATAAAAGCCAAAGTTAAACCTACAAACCAAATCTTTAAAAAAAAACGCACAGTTCATTCGCACTTGACGTTTCGTCCATAACCAAATCGTGCGACAAGGCACCATCTCCAGTGTCTTTGTTTGTTCTACGTTGTGGACATAAAACTGTCCGTTCGGTGCCTTCCTCAAAACGAAACCGTCCGCCGCAACAACCACACCTAGCCGCAAAATGATCCAAAAGCTAAAATTAGCCACCGCAGTCATTCTCTTTGCGCGGTTCGAGCGAGCGCCAACAACACCAGCACAGGTGCCGCGCTCACGACAAAGTTCCCAACGTGAGCAGCGGAGTTTTGTGCCCGTTTGTCGTCGTTTTGCAGGCCCGGCCATCATCATGATCCACTTCCGATTGGCGTGCGGAGGTGGTGTTGTTGTTGTTTTGAGCACCTCCAAGACCGCTCGAATATGGTAAAGAGAATAATGGTTCGAGTCGATCCGTCGGATGTAGGCTGTGGAACCGCCTCCACACCCTGAATCGTGTGGTAAAAATGCGAGCAGATGTTGCAACAGAAATGCTTCCAAAATGGCAAGAGACATTGCGTGAAATATTACCGAGACGGTAATGGTGTACGCCTCGGGATATCTCAATTTAACGATCCCCGCAGTTGATGTTTGGACATTAAAAAAGCTTTCAGAAATGAAGTGGATACGAACTGAGGTTAGGATATAATTTTCATGATCTCTTCTGCCACAAGAATAGTGTTGCGCAGCACGTTTTCAAGTAATTTTTAAAAGAAAAATAATTCCATCGTTTAACTCTCAGAAAAGACTCTCCCTTTCAACCGCGTGCCATGATACGCAACGATGATTTCCGCCGAGTTTATGGTTGCAACCTCCCTCGATCTGCTACCGACTTTTCACACTCTGGCCCCAACTTTCACACTTTCGTCGGTCGCCAAAATTGGCTACCCCTGCACACAAAGAAGCAGCCCGCACATTCACCTCGCACGTAATCCTCGGCCGGATTTTTCCGTACTCCAGTGAACATTCGCCCCTCCCGCAGGAGGTACAACGTCGGCGTGAGATCGTTGGAAAAATGCAGTCGGTTGGAAACAAAAAATGCACATGCTAAAGCACTTCACTGCACGCCGGACATTACACCTTCTAACGCACCGAAGATGGGTTGAAAAAGATGGCAGTGGTGGCATTCGAATGAGGTAAGACCGGGTAGCTGATTTTGGCAAGTGCGAAAAGCAACAGGCGAGCGTTTTAGTGAATCAACGCGACCGTGGCCATAAAAATACGGAGCCTTCCGACCGTAGCAGCGAGAGGATGATCATGTTTGTTGTGGTCAGTAAGCCACGATATACGCGCCTTACCAACACATTTCGATCATAAAAAAGCCATTAACTTACGCAAGAATTCGGAAGTTCAATTAAACGGTTCCCAATCTCAAAGTCATCTCGGTTTTAGTCATCTTGGAGCCATCGTCAAAGTCATCCTGAAGTTCCAATCGATGGTAGAGACTATCTCACGGGCAGGAAATCAGGTTTTCGGCAGTCTGGTATTCAAATTTCCCGCTAGAAGCGCCGTAAAAGACACTCTCGTCCGTAAAAATAAACCTCATGTGGGACTGACGTCATCGCGCCTGTGACCGATATCTCTGACATCATCATCATCATTTGCAGTACCGATTTATTTCCAAACCCCACAAGTAAAGTAGCCCACAGCTCGATACCGCATAATGCAACAACCGAAGCATTGTGTTTGTATTTGCGGAACGCATCTGCTTCCGCACACACCAAATGGTCGTCTCCCAAAGCTCCAGCAGCTTGTAGAGTTTAAACGCACTTGTACTCCGTTTCACTTCACTTCGAACCGGACCGTCGTATCTTTGTTTCAATAAAAGGAACATTTGCAATCTTCGCATACACTCGAGCGACCTCCAAGTGCACTCAACCCTCCTAGCGCCGCAGTCAGGGTCAACTTCTGCAGCAGGTGCAACCCGCAGACGCAAACACAAGAGTCTCGCCGGCGCTGTCTCAGCCACCCTCGCCTGCAGCCTGAGATGACGCCATCATCGGCACCGCTGCGTCGTTAATCATCCTCGACCTACGCCACAAAACTGCCGCCGCACCTTCAACGTGACAATTTCTTGGTAGCAGGCAGCATCGAGCTGCTAAAGCGTAGGCGCGCGCGCTCGCTCTAGGCGTAACCCTATCGGACCTGATGTAGTCTAGCTGGTCCCGGGTTCACCCCTGCCCGAGGACACACAAACAGAGCAATAACTATAAAACGTGTACACACTATCAGCAAAGAGAATCATCTGACGTTCTGACCATCTCGAACACCTCCTCCTCCTAGGACTATCCAGATTAAGAGTCTTCCGTTCGCACCGCTTTTGGGGGTACTAATGCGATCTAATTAGCATCCGAGATGGACTCCACGCGTAACGCCCGGTTTGAGAGCTTCCTCACACTCCATAACAATCTCGTAGCACTTCTTCCACGACCAGAGGGCGGCCTACCACACTCGGAACACGCACCGCCAAAACGCCAAATTAAGCCACAGCTGCACAGGGACATGGGATCGACACGACACACCGGTGTGCGTAGAGGAAACCCGCCCACAACATAACCGCAAGATCCTACCCAAATACGGGCCAAACGAGACAGTAAACATGCGTACGCATGCGAGTTCTCTCGGCGCAGAGATTTGCCGGAGTTAATTCATTCGCTGCGAAGAATGAGATGATGTCATTTCGATGAAAATGTGTTTGAATTGCGTTTTTTTTTTGGTGCTGCAGGGACAGGATGAAGTTATGGCATGATTCTGGAACTTGAAGTTTGTTCTTCCGATATGATAGGTTGGATAGGACCTGTCAGCGATTGGGACATTCTAGACCCCTTACTGTCACCATAAACTAAGATTTTTTCATTGCGTTCACACCATTAGGCTCCAATCGCCCTCTTCGTCAAAATCTGCATACCGTAACCGTTCCTGCAACATCACAACACGATGAGGTAATCTCTTCCTGGTTCGACGTCCCGTACGAGACGTAGCGATAACGCTTTCTTGAAAGAGGGAAAAAAGTCACCGAACACCAAACCGTACAATCAACAAACGTAATCACCTTTTAAAATTTTATGATCCCGGGGACTGGCCACCATGCCACGGCGGGGCTACCCCCGAGATGATTGCATTGCATGATCAATAGCAGCAGCAATGGCACACCACAGCACGGCTTTAAAGGCGGTCGTAAGTTGGAACCAACCCCTAGAGCAGTTACCCCTTCCGCCAATCTCCTATCACATCGCGTACGATCGGTCGTAAAAATTGGTGAAATATTTCCCGCTGTCAGGCGTGTCAACGATGCATATTCCCGTCGGGCAAGATGCGCGAGTGGCACTTCACTCACTAAAACAGGTTTTCCCCATTCGCTGGGGACAGGAGGTTTTTAGGACTTCCGGAGCCTTACGGAGACTTCCACTCGCATAGCTCCTAGACTTGGGAGATCATCCAAGAGATGGGGCAAAGTTATTATATGTAAATATTGTTTTACGCATAAAACACCCTCCCTGGCTGCTTGGGCTTGTGTGCTTGGCCCGATCATCAAACCGAAGGTGTGGTACGTTTAAGATGCATCACAAGATTAGATCCACAAGAAAACGGAAGAGTCGGGCACACGGCTTGGAGAGTGTGATAAAAAAACGATGTGTATATAAAACAAAGTGCACACGGTGATGTAATGCGGTGCATTCAACATCCTCCTCCGGGCGTTTCATACCCGGTGCGTCCATCGGAACAAACGAGCAGTTACGATAAAAAAACAAAGTCCGAGTACAACTTTCACCCACCCCCGAAAACAGATTAGCATAAATCAATCGGACTCGCGGCGGTGACGGGTGAGTTTGTTTTAGATAATGCGAGCGATTGGCCGTTCAAACGGGGCACCGAAATGATGGCTTTAATGCATGGGAAATCTGTCCGTACCCCGAGAACCAGTCGGTGAGAGCAGGCGTGGGTAAAAGTTTATCGATTTCAATCCAGTGGGAATGGTAATGGAAGATAGGATCGCTAGGGTAGCTTTTGTACAGAAGGTGTTTAAATCGTTGCTTACGAAATGCTATTTTTGTGTTAAATCCTGCTCTGTCATATTACCATGTAAAAATCAGCAATCATTGCATGGCTTGTTAGGATATTGAGTTAGTCTGACTAATGCCCCCGATTGAAATGGACCTAACCTAAGAGCTCCGAGAAATCATCCTATATCTTCTATGTTTGTTAAATATATATAAATGAAAGTGTTCTCCATGAAGAACGTCACAAGGTTTGGTTACTTACATACTCTTTGGAATCAATTTATACCATGACTTAAACTTACATCCACCATGTCATCCTAAACCCGCATTCCATCGACATCTCGGCTGCAATATCTAGTCCAAAGCGTCAGAAGTCTCTTCAAATCACCTTTTCCCTTTCGGTCACATTAGGAGGTGGCTACGGTGGCTTTGGAGCCGCATGCTCCACCTACGCCTGAACCGTGAACGAAAAAAAACCGTCTGTCGGATTGCCGCGATCGAGACAAGACTCCCATCCATCATATATCCACCATCGACTTCACTCGCTTATGACTAAAGGCCTATCTACGACCCAAGTGGGTTTTGACTGCTTGCAGTCTCTCACATTACACTTCAAAACGACTCCAGGCCACGGTGGCGTCAGTGTAGATATTTGCACACCAGCTGCTGCTTAGACATACCACAGCGTCGTGACATGTACCCGCGGCTAGAAAAGTAAATCGCTCACATAAAGGAAGCAGTCGCCCAAGCAAATGATATGTTGGTAGTGTGATGTCGTAGACCATAAAAAAATACACACATAAACACACAGCGGAGGGAGTTGGATCATCGCATTAATCAATCTCCGCGCCTTTCGAAATAAATAACCACCTATTCAGTGTGGCACCATGGACGCCACCGCCCTTTTCAGAGTGACCTCTTGCTCTCCCCGTCCGTCTCCCCGGTTCTCTGAGGCATGCAGCGAGTCGAGCTGCAAAGTCTGACCCTATAATTATACCACCTATGAGTGAGTTTCTCAGATCATTGCGGTGCGGACTTGGACTGAGCTTGGACGTCGTATATAACACCCTTTAAGTCTCACCGCTAGCGCTGCGGTGCGTCTCGTTCCTATAAATAATCCCAACCCGCCGTTCGGCAAGTTCCCCAGGGCGCAATAACCCCCCGAAGAGATCGCTGAGAGGGTTTGATTAAGGGCTGCTGGATGGGACATAAAGTTCCGTTGCAATGCACGGAAGCAAACCAAACGACATCATCATCGACATCCATGTGTCCAGTAGGGTCGCAAAGGGTTGCCTGTCATCGTTCGCAGCTGAGATACTCCGACGCTGCCTCTGGAGGAATGGTTATCTTCGGAATGGTATGAAGGTCGTCGTTTTCTCGAACCAATAATTACATCTCAACTGCAAGACCGACGGTCCGGCTGATAATGGCAAGCTCCTTACAAGGAGTCAACCCAAACAGCCGGACCACCCAGCCAGCCATTGCGTCTTCGAATGGGTGAAATAAAGCACTCACTCAACCGCTTTCCCGCTATCTTCCGCTTTTTAATTGAATTAAACCAAACTACCCAATTATACCGCGACGGCCCACAAGCACCAGCTGATTGATTGGTTTCGCAAATCGAGTCCCTTTTCGCACAAACCAATGCCCGCGCTCGAGTAATCGATAAAGCGGACCTACCCCCAATCAAGAAATGCCCAATCTGGGCCGCTGAACCTTAAGCGCATATCTTTCACTGAAATCGATTACCTGCGCTCGTTACGATAAAGAGGACCTCGGTGAGCGGTTCATTTAATGAATCCGCTCACTCTTCCTTTAAGGAACTGGAGAAACCAACTGAACAACAGCGAGAGTTAGTGAGGTAGCGAAGAATGCGCGTTCGAGACTTCTCAAATTAATATCCAATATTCTGGGTCATTCCTTTACCCGCTGCCGTGATAACCATCGACCTAGTGGCGAGTGTGACCTAGTAAAAATCTTTAACCCCGATGAGATCAGCACTCGCAGGCGTGGACGTATCCGGACACAGCAACGTATGAGCTCGTGAGTCGTTGGCGTGCGACAAATCGGAAGGCACCGATTCTAGACCACTCCATGTACAGAAACCTAACCACGGTACTGACGTGGGATTGTCTCATTTCAACACGCACTCCCCCTTTCGCAGCTTCAAAAACACCAGTGCGCACCGGTCTGGAGCAAAAAGATCACGCTCCTAGAGACACCCGGCCGCCGTTTGAGCGTAGGAGGGACACGTTCGCCGTGATAGAGGAAGTGGGTAGGCGCAGTTAGAAGTCGATCAACGAGTTTACCGCAAAACCGAGTGCTGCTGCGATTGAACACGTGTCGAAGATAACGCCTCTTCAAAACACGGCGCGACAAACGACAAGGGCGCCGAAGAGGCCTTCATTAAGCTCGTGAGGGATCCAGCCGAGTGGAAGGAGCACGTCTAGTGGAGGCGGTGCTCGGCGGCTTCGAGCTTCCAGTAGGCAAGTCATCATCGGCTAATTCTGGTCTCGATCGGAACTGAGCTCCATCTATGGTCGGAGAATTTCCTACCGAGGCCGGCAGGAGGAGGTGGAGAGCTATCCGGAATGGCAAATATTTTTGTGTACACTCGCGTAACCTCCAGCGCGCGAGTAGGAGTGGATGGTAGGAGTGCATCACCCGTAGCGGCTGGAACGGGAGCTGGAAGTCACGCAAACTATCACCTCATGGATACCTCTCCCGTCAGCTGGCGGAATGCGAAAGCTGTTTGTGAGATGTGCTAATTGTTTGCGCAAGATGGTAGTGCGCCGTCAGCACCAGTTTACCTTGCGGATTCTGGAACCGGGACGAGCTCAAGTTCCGGACGACATCGGGTCAGTAAGGTGAAGCTAATTCAACAGAACAGAAAAAGCGCACGTCATCAGCGTTGCGTGCTGATGGTTCTTCTGGACCCTGGACTGCGAAGATGCGAATCGAAACACGGTTGCGGCTCTGAATGATGCGCACTCACGTCAGATTTTCGCGACATCGATTGATCGCGGAAACCCGAAACGCGTCAACAGGTCAGTTTCAAGACGCGTCGTGCGCGCTCGCGCACTGATGTCACTGTTTGCTTTAACACTACACGACCGGTCGAGGCGGAACGAAGTGTTGTGCGGTTGGTGCCAACCGGCATCATGCAAACACACCATTGACAAACCCGTCAATCGTCTCAAAATAATCGATGAGCGCACACACCACGGGCACCGCTACTGAGCACCAAATAAAATGATTTCAGCGAACGATGCGATGTGACTTGATGGGGCTTTCGATGGTCAGCAATAATCACTATGCTTGATAGCAAATCAAAAATTAAAACACCCGTCCTGCGTCGTCAGTACCACCCCATTAGACACATCCTAACCTAACAAAATGATTCACAAATCATATCATTTAATGATCCCCCGCCGTCTGATCATTTGATTGAAGGCTGGAGGATCTCCGGCAATTCCTCCCGCACTCTTCAAAAGGTCATCATAAAACAAGTGCCTGCTAATTGATATTACACCGCCGGGCACGGGCAACTCTCGTCCATACTGCGCCCGGACGCCTAATGGCCATTCTCGTCGTTCCCGGAGGAAACCAAGCAACAACAGCAAACAACACAACAATTCCACGCGCCTATCACTTATTATTAAATCAACGCGCTAAACGTGTAATTGCCCAGCGATAAGATAAAGAAAGTTGCCAACGACACCTTCATTAAACTGCACCCTTTGGCTCGGACACGAGATCGTTTCGATGATGACAAGCGTTCTAGAATGAAGCTGACATGACCAAATTGTGTTCGGAAAGTTCTCAAAGCGCAAAAAAGAGGAATAAGTGAAATATGAAAATAAAGGTGTATTCTATAAAAATGTAACAAAAAAATATTTTGATGATAATAATAGTATGATCAAACTACTCTTGAAGACTTTATAATGTTTTTTAGATTGCTATAAAATAGCATAAAAATTATGGTAATATACGGTATAAATTAATAAAAAATCTAATTTCGTTTGTACCATTAATAACACAATATCTTCGATTTGGCTGGTTTCAAAGTTAACATCACATTAGTGCAGTCAAAGTAAAATTAATAAGTTCATCATCCCATTAGAAAATATGAATTTTGAGACAAATTCAAAAAATATCTAAGCTATTTTTTTAACAAAAATAAAAAAATTCAAATCAAAACTTCATTTCTTATGATGGTTTATCGTGTGATCTGACACAATAAATTTTGAATTATTGCCGTCTGCTATGTATTTCACGTCCTAAGCGAATTATTCCTAGCGCATGTTTCATTGAATTTAATACATTCATGCTGCATCTACGGTTGATCTAAAGGAGTCAGTTTCATTCTGATCGACTCGATATGCCCTCCAGTCAGTCACTGACGGATAATATTACCATTGGTCACGCAACTGGCAACAAGTACGCGTGAACAACGAATATAAGGTAGAAGTATATTGTCGTATCTCGATCTCATTCGCTCTCGATCGTAAGGTACGAAAAAAAACCCTAAAACCAGCGCCGACTGTTCGGTCAGAACATAAATAATGCACCTCTCCTCCCGTTGCTCGGGAGCTAACAAAAGCCTCCGGGGGTGAGTTAAACATAACCACAAAACGCAACTGTGTATGCACAATGCACCCGGACCGGTGTTCCAGGAAAGCGAGCAGAACCCCGTCCCAGACCAAGAATGCGCACGAATGGTAAAGGAAACGAGACGAGAAGTTTTTTCACACTGATCACCAGAGCCGGGCAAACGCCGCCCGGTAGTGGTGTTGGTGCTGCATTCGAGATATCGCTGCGGTAGTAAAATTAGATGCACCGATGTGAGCAAGTGCATCTGGCCCGTCTTGCAACGCCGCTGGCAAAGCGGCCGGTAGAGGTGTTGTCGTACGCTCGGCGGAGATACGACGCGGTGTTCTAAATCCTTATAAGCTATCCCTGACATTGCGACACATCACAATGGCTTATAAGCCGCTCAGCATTGACAACGAAGCCGAGGTGACAGTTTGAACGATGACGCAATTGAAACCGCGTGCGCACACGCAATCGTCCCGCACGTTACAATCTTTGATTTTGATTTCATTTTTCCACACATACACTGCCCGGTGTTTGTATCTCAAACCGGTGGAAATAAACAAAACGCACACCAGCACGATCGATAATAAACGCGCGGTTGCTCGCGGTTGCACGTACACATGGTAAAGGAACGGTTCACTTGCTGTTCTCTTGGACGAGAGTATCTCGACACCACGGGTTTCTCTCCCTCTCAGGGGAAGTATTGAAAAATTATGCTAATTTATCTCCACGAAGAATACGCCTCTTGCACCCCAAGCGCTGTGACAAATCGGGATTTGTGCAAGTTGTGCAACAAAGTACAAAGCAAATCTTTACGAGAATTCATGCATTGGTCACACGTGATGAGGGCCAAAAATTAAAACCGAGAAGATGCATCGAGCCAGACAACAAACAAAAGGATTGATGGAAAAAGAGCGAACAGAAACAAACAACGACAACATCAAAAGTAAATAAAACAAATGCTCCAGAAACGTCACTGACCGTTGGCACGGAAACAAACACGCGCGCACAGCGTCAACGACACACAAACACTCTAATGTTGAATTATTTTTGGAAGCACACACACACACACACACCATTCCCACACGGTCGATTTTTGGTCGCGGCCGCTGACAGGAAACCTAATGGGCCTAATGAGATCACGAAACGTGCACTGACATAGATATCGCCGGGTGGACTCCGACCGAAACCGGTGATAAGTGCAGTACACTGAGGCGGTGCGGCACCACAACGTGACACATTCCACGCAGCCATGTGACGACAGTGTGCAAGCGAGCAGAAGAGAGTGCCCAGGGCCACAAGGCAGAGACAGTCCGTCAATCAAAAGCCCACCGAAAGTGTGCAAACAAAGGTCAGGGTTTAATACCGTTCCGGCTAATTGTCACTTTGACGTTTCCAGTCCTATTCGATGGTTCTAAAAATTATGGAAAATGTTACACCAAAACTTTTTATCACACATGTAACACTAAACTGAATTTTTTATAGCAAAACTATTATGGCAAGGTATTGAATCTCATTCAACGTCCAACGATTCCGGTCCGTGCCAAAATTGGCAACACGCTCACTTCGCGCGGTCGAAACTCTAAAATCGTCTAATTATTAATCAATAATGAATGCGCGCGGGCCCGCGAATGTCGTCTTACAATGTAAAAAAAATACACACACACACAATAATACGAGCACGTGCGTTGTGGAGACGGGGGGAGGATGGAAAGTACTATTTCAGTATGAAATTGTTTTGCTCCGCGCACCTGCCCTCCCCATCAGTATCGATAAAGTAGCAGAAAACTATAAAAACACGGTACCCGCAGACGACAACACACCGAGTAGGCACACATACGCCCCGAAGAGGAATGCTCCCACGTTCAAAGTATACTGAAAGCCGTGAACGTGAGCCGCCGCTGACTAACCGGCCTACCCACGGAGGTTCGCGAGCAGCGAGCGAGCGAGCTGGCACCGTGAAAATCTTGCCACGCAAACTCACAAACTCACGACAGTGAGGTTGAAATGGACCTGCACACGTAAGCCGAGGGAGGGCAGTGCTGCTTGCTGGTACGTACTCTCTTCCAATTCACGCATGGCGCTGTGGATAAGAGAACGGGGTCGCGATACGCGCGAATCTACTCGCGACACAACGCGCTGCTCGTACACTCATACACGCAGAGCCATTTCGCGTTTTAGAGGGCCGCGATATAGGAAACCATGAGATTGTGCATGGAAAAAGAGCAATGGTAATATTTAAATCGGGTTACAATATTTTATGGCTATATTATAGGAAATATTAGTAGTGCCAGTATCTAATTATGGTATCACATTTTTTCCTATAATGTACAGTATTTGGTCAATTTTTTTTACACTTTATCTGCTGACCATCACTGCCCTGATGTTATCACTCAAAACTGATAGGTGTGTAGCTGATATCACAAATATTATGTAATTCCTTCTTTCAGCGCAACAAACGAACTTCACTTCACACCCAAAACACGTCAACTCGTGTGCACGGGGATTTTAGATAAAATAAACAAACACAAAAACCGCGGCACATAAACCTCACAAATATATGTGCGCGTTTGTGGTGGCCACGGAAAACCGGACTGTTGCTCACTAACACCTTCGATATGAGTTAGAGCGCTGTGAAGTCTCGTCGGTCTCCGTGTGGTCAGTCTGCCGCTCGACGCGACCAGTTGTCCCGCACTGGTTATTATCTTTGCCAGTGAAAATTTTCTCAAAATGTACCTCCCTTCTTGCCTGGTGTGAGTGTAGTTTGCGGTGGTGCATATGGAGAAAACGCAATGCATTCGTGCGTGACTGTAACAAACGACCGGTTTGCATGTCGGAAGAACGTAGCATCATCGTGGAGCTTCCCCCTTGCTGCTGGTGAAAAATTAGCTTCAGCAGCGGAGCACACCCTAGTTCTGATATCTAAAAACGGGCAAACTATGGGTGAAATTATGGCAGGTTTATTATCCGGGTAGTCGGATGTTTTTGCAACTTCACTTCCCCTCGTATGTCAAAGAGAAACAGGGTACACATGAAAAGGTGCGTCGTATCGGATACGATCGATAATAGAACCACGCAAACATTACCCGCGAAAGCGAGAATCTTCAACGTATCATCATCGTCGAGCGACTAGCAAAAAAAAAAAACAAGTTGTAATTAGTTTCTGATAACACACAGTCCTCGCCTTATGTCAACTTGTTGTCAACAGTGGAAAGAAACGGTGCAAGAAAAGAAAGCAACGCAAACAAGACACACAACATGAAGTCATTCTTGGTGCGATTACGACAAGCTTGGTACATGAGTAATAGCTATATTATTAGCAAGGGTACAGAGCAAAGTTGGCGACATCTGTAACAGTTTCACATTCAATTTTAGTGCAGGGCAACAACTGATTAGCGTGAAGGAATAAATAACGCGTTGGTATTCGAACAAAAACTTGGCAAAGCGTGACTCATTATGGCATAGGTAATGAACGATTTATTTGGTCTATTTTTTGTCAACAGATGGTGCCACTCGATTTAGAGATTCTCTTAGTAAAGGGATAAGGTAATACCTTCTTAAAGCATCTCATTTATTTGCCACACAGCGTAAAATTATTTTGAATTCCACCTAATTAGTGATTTGAGTTCTTAGTATTTACAACAAAAATTCTTAGTGCACAACAAAAATTAACTCTATTTGCTGTCTAAAAGCTAAAGAAAATATTGACAAAAATCATCCACGATGTACCCTAACTACTTCGTTGATAACACTCACCCAGCCCGAGGGTCAACAACACGTCCACCCATAAGGATATGCATCATAAATCAACCGCTTCTCTATTTTCCTCTTTTCCCATGCATGCATTGATCGTTTAGCGAAAAGAACGCTACTCGCACAGCCAAGGGACGCTGCTGCTCCGTAATATTGATCGCAAACTTTCACTTGAACCATTTCACTTTCAATCGAGTACGGCTCGGAATCTGCTGCTCGCGTATCATCATCATGTACGGAGGGGGGGCGGTGTGTTGCTGTTGCCAGCGTGAAAAAGTTCCAACGGTGTGTGGCGCAGTGGGGAAAGCAGAAAGAAGGTTGATCGCAAACGTCACAAAAAAAAATCCCAACCTCCTACCTGCCTCGACCAGCGTCTCAGATAATGATCGTGGAAAGTAAGTGTTTTGCTAAATGCCATATCGAACGGAAGGGCGATCTACGATATCGATGCGCCACGTCGCCGCGTCAACCGTTGTCCATCTCCGCGCTACAGCTCGTTTGAGAGTGTCGTTCGCTTGAATGAAAAACCCTCCACTGCCATCCATTCTCCACCGTCACCTGTAAACTCCCTTGACGGTGAGTTAAAAATGGAAAGCAGTGGCCACAAACGCTCGTCTCGTTCACATGAATGCTGAGGAGGGGTTTTCCACTGCCACCATCGGATCGGAAGTGGCATAGTCTTCCCCTTACAGTGGTGCAATACTCCTCTCACCTACTCGCCGTGGCGGTCGATACACATTCCACTTCGCAAGGAAATGGTGATTGGTCACGACCAGGGCTGGCAAGGAAGGAAAAAAACCGGACCAAAATCCTTACCATTCCCGGGGGAAGAGCAGCGAATGCTTCGGGTTGCGTGCGTGATTGATGTGCGTGGAAGTGGAGCATCGGCGAGACTTTTATGGATGGCTCTTATGGCAGGGAATGAACCATGCTACGCACGAGGAAACGGAGAAGCTATCGATTGCTCAATGAGGGGACAATTAATATGCGATCATTATTGGTTGTTTAAACGTACAGTATGCTACCTGAATACAGTTTGTAGGTTTAAACTGTATCTAAAACAACATAAAAATTAAATTTATTAGTTAGAAATTATTTTAAGCATAGGAAAGAATTTTACTGCATTTTTGTACATCGATCTTAAACGATCTTTTCCTATTTATTCTACTTCACAAGTCTTAAAGTCGTCGACGAAGTATAGTGCTACAATGTTAGACATCTAAAAAACGCCTATTTCTTTATCTCGTATTCTTGGGACACAATTGCAGCAAAAACAAACCCGACTACAACAAAAAAAAACACACATCCACATCCTCTACAAGCGGATCTGAAGCACCCCGAGAGAGCAGTACTGCATTTCTAAAGAAACATAAAATAGAGACAAGTAAAAGGCGAACGGGTTACTATCGGAACGGAAACAAGACGTTGAAAGCAACACAAACACAGTTAGTCACCAACATTCAACTTGACCGTCCTTGTCACCTATCGTCGGCTACGCAAACTATTAATAGGCACCCGTGCGTGTTCCTAGAAAGTGAACGAAAACCTAAACCCCAATGCCGATGCAACCGGTTGCATTGCGTCCCGAAACCGCATCACGAGTGTCGAAAGCGAAAGCGGATGCGAGTGCGGAACGGCGAAGAATTAGATTACTGGCATCATTTCGAGCACGTCAACGTAGTCGCTGTTTAGGAAATGAGCGCATCATAAAGTTTGGGATTGCATAAAAGAGATTATCACACGTCGCGGCAATGCATCCGTATGATGACTTGATCATATTTCACAACTCATCGTGCATTTGGGTCACTGGTGGTACGGATGGGTTTAATAAAATATCTTGAAATCACCCCAAAAAGTGCTCCTGCTCGAATTTCTAACAAGGAAGCAAAGAACCGCGAAGAAATACACAAAATCCCAATGTCACTCAATGTCAACTCATTTGCACAATATTGCCTAATGTTCAAGGTCTTCCCGATGCGCCTTCTCTGGCTCAATCCCAACGCAACCCCCGCTTCAATGTAAATAGGCCTCGATTTGACCAAATATGGAGCCGACAATAAAGCCAGCCAGGGAACGTTCGGAAGAAATGAAGAGTGATCGAAACAAAGTCACGGCTGCTGTCTCGCTGAAACGCTGGCAATTAAACCGTCATAAACTTCGTCGGGCTTCCGACGGCCCTCGTGAAGTTGTGAGCAGCGTAAAGCCTAAACGCATCACGATCCACAGCCTACCACAGCAGCAGCGGCGAGATCAAGCGAGATCATCCTTGTATGTGTATGTTTTTGCGAAATTAGCTTGCGAAAAGATGACCCACAGACTTCCAAGAAGTTTGAGCTCATCTTTTGGACTTCGTCAGGCTCGACTGATTCGCACGAAAACCTTGAAAAAAGGGAACAGATCAGAATAAGCAGAAAAAAACACTGACTTGAATTTCGCAACAACAAAACACCCACGAGACGTTAAGGGTCTCCTGTTTACACTCTGCTATGGATCTTATTTCAGATATGACTTGGAGTTTCTTGAATTGGGTGACGATGTCAAACTCTACGATGCAAAGGGCAACTGATTCTCTCAGAAGAGAATAGAGCTTCCTATTTGGTGAGAACTTCCCCATTTTGAATAACATAACCTAGGGGAAAGACTCCAGATCCGATTATCAGTAGCAAGCTGCACGCGCTACAGGTTTATTTATCCACACCTCATAAATTTCTCCAAACTGATCGTACCCGTTTGATAAGCGAAGGTGTGTAGGAGTGATCACTGCCTTCTCCAAGGGCGTTTCATTCAGCTACAAGACGAGCGATCATTGATAATTCTCGAGCGCAGCAGACATCAAAATCTACAACTCTGCCTCTTAATGTTATAAGATATTTTGAATTTCATTTTCAGTGCTTCTTCCCATTCTAGCATGATCTTTCCCCTTCGCAATGAGTTCATCGATTTTCGAGGCAATCGTCATCGACACCCTCAGACGGACATAACGTTCAGTTAAAAATGCATACGTCCTCTAGTGGTTTAATCAAATCACAACAGAGCTAGCGAGATAAATCTTCTCGCCAAATCGCTAACTGTCGCAGCGGACTGGCGTGCTGATGAGGAAGCCGGCGGACCATGACGAGCACGGCGAAGAAGTGCGCCGACGGAGAATAAATTCACGCATGACATAAAAATAGCGCATTGCGTACGAATATAGTCAGCCAGCATCGTGCACGGGTGGTGTCTGGTTGTACGCGCGGAACGTCGCACCGAAGTACCTCCACTGAAGAGTGTCGCTTTATGAGCCGAAAAAGATCGTTATCGTATGGAAGATTTGCACCGCTCTCCTTGAACTATAAACCATGCGAGGAAACGTTGCGTTTTATTTTCTTTTTGCGCGTATATCACGGTATGTACGCTGTACATACGCTGTAATAATTTTGCGTTAACTTACCGTTTTTGGTGATTATAATGAATTATGGTACACGTTTATCGGCGGCATACTTTTTTTCCTTACGAAATTTCCTCATTTTTTCATGCGCTCGTTGTTTCAAATATGACAAATAAAATTGTACGTACCTAAAAGTAAAATAAAAAAAAACGGATTAGTAAATTGTGAATATCTGTTAATAATACACGACTCATTTCACATTCAATAAATTCCAAATGTGTCAACGATGTATCTTTACACGCAAGCCACACATACACAAATTCTTTCACAGTAAGCAAACAATGCAAGATGAAGTCATTGCGCGTTCATTATGTCATTAGCAGTAATCGCTGCAGCTCCCGATCGGCTATGACTGAATAAATTGCAATCAATCGGTTCATGCTACAATGAGGGCTGCACATTAGCAGCGATTATCATGTACTGCGTGGCAATTATGAAGCACAATCAATCAATTCTCGATGTATTTTAAATGCAACTGATGGTTCAAGCCGCGAATGCGATTCAACAGCTTAACCAATACGAGCAGTTTATCTAGATTTAACGGAGACGTTCCATTTAAAGAGCGCTTTACAAAATTAAATACAAAATTCACGTTACTAACACAAAAAAATATAA
>JXXA01017397.1:0-14033 GCA_000956255.1 Anopheles punctulatus
GAGCAAAATCGAAACGAAATCTATCGTTATTATTAAATTAAGTCTGGTATTATTTATTCTTGAAATATTGGTTATTTAATTCTCATTTCTTCATACTTTTTGTACTGCTTTTGCTTCTACCAGCAGTACCAGCAGAAAAAGGAATATAATGGAAACTAACACTAACCACTATCACACTAATCTGTACGATCTCCGAGACGTGCTTTAGAAATTTGTTTAGTGTGCTTGCGGTAGTAAGATTCTTATCACCATATTTTCTTCACCGCCCTCTTTGTGGCCTTCTGTTCATTTCAATACGTGATGAACTTCGTGATGTAGGATATTGCCCGTTTGTTCCGTCATTTTTTTTCTCCTCTCCACAGTGGCACAGGGCATAAGAACCATCCGAGAAAGATTGAGGAAGCACTTGCCTGATGGATGCCTCGATAAGCGAATGCCAGATATGATGGAAACCGACGACGATGGCGGAGCCGCTGGGACTGAATGATGATGGTGACGATGGTGATGGTTATGGGCTTGCGAACGCGAAAGAACTGCCCACGGGAAGGAGGAAAAACGTCGATTCCGTCCCGCGTTGGGATGGTAACCGAGCGGCTTATGTAGTATTAGGCTGGCAGAATTGTGATGGAAAGCTCTCAGCTTCCAGGAGTTTTGTTCCGTTTTTTTTTTTGTCAGAGTTTGATCAGTTGGAAGGAGTTTTTTTTGGTTCATTTATCACCCTCGCTCTTTCGCACGGTCTGTGATAGCCACTGGCATGCTCTTCTCTTAGAAGGAAGAAAAATGGACGTGTATTTGTGAGGGGTGTTTGTTTCCTCTCCCTCACCTTTCCTTGATGATCCTGTTTTTTTTTTGGCCTGCTGAACGGTTTCACTTCCCCGCACGTAAAACACGCAGAAAAACGTACGAACTGTGCTGCCCGTTTCCATTGTGATTTGCCCATGCCCTTCCAAAGGAGGGAAACGGTGCTTAATACTGCAACGAAAAGAGAAAAAAAACGAGAACAGGGTTCATCGGCTCGGGACGCATTATCTGATGCCGGACAGATAGCGAACAGAAGCAAAAGCAAGCGCGTAAAGTGCAACAAAAACAGCTGAAACGAGAGACAAAAAAAAACAGAAACTATCAGAATTCCCGGTAGCAAATTATCGTATAATTGAGCGTGGTAAAGAGTTATGAAACAAACACACACAAAAAAAACCACACCACACTCAAGAACAGCGACACAATAAAGGAAACAAATGGTAGAGCAAAACTTCAAGGAGCAAAAAATCAGAATCTCTCACACAAAGGCACATCGAAGGCTGGTCGGTTCGTGTACGACTGTTGCACAAAATGCATTGATACGAGAGAGAGAGAGAGAGAGAGAGAGAGAGAGAGCGAGAGAGAGAGAGAAAGAGAAACAAGGATCAAACAAAAAAGCAACTTACACGGAGCAGCAAACAAAAAAAAGCAACGATAAACTCCCTCTGGGAAGTTATGAACAGGTCGGCGGCCTCTTTCCCGGGGTGGATATCATAATTCGCGTGTCTTTTCTTTCGCTGGCGTTCAGGCGCTTCTGAGGAAGCTCTTTTCTGGTGAAGCGTTTTGTTTTTGTTTGTTGAGGAAATGAAAGGCCTTCGCGGCAAGCGTTATAAAGTTACAACTCATCGATCAAGTTATGATCAATTAGTTGATCGTATCTTCAGAAATGTGAATCCAACGGAAGACTCACGGTGGACAAACTTTGATTGGAACGTTTGAACGAACGAGCATGGTCTAACTGAATCGTTTCAGAAATGACCTAGTCACCAACTTGAGCGAACAAGAACTTCCAGCGCTCCTAGACTTTGTGGAATGCAGTATCGTCAGATCTTGTAACAGACGGATTTGGAAAGAACTAAGAAAATACATCAAATATCTGCTTGCTCCCTGCACGCAATGCAACTCGCTCACTCCCAAAAGCAGACCCTTCAGGTGAGAACGATAGCCATGTCTTTCCAATCTCCGATGCGGAATGGTCCCTGAGCGCTAGATCCACAAGCTTGCCGCAGAAAGCACATAGCACATGGCTCGTTTGTGTCTTTTTGCTATTTTTTTGTTGTTGTGAAAGCGAAAGGCCCTGCGAACTGGCCACCATTTGGGCTAGTGGCGTGGTAATCGCATGCCACGAGACCTCGTCCACTTGCGGGACGACGGTTGTCAATTAACAATTTACCGTGAGCTGAGGGAAAAACTCCGTGTCATAACCCTGGACGGTGTCCACCGTAGTCCAGCACTCCGGTCTGGAACTCGCACCCAAAACGCGTCCTGAAGCTGTACGCTCATGCATGCGTAATAGCATCGGCACCGACCATAAATAACTCACACTGGTAGCGGCTTAAAGCTGTGCCGTTTCAGATCTCCCGGGTGCAGAGCCCGCGTGTCAAACAATGGTTCGCCGCGGGGTGCACCCGGGTAATGGATCTCGTATGCAACGGGCCGAGCGAATCGCTCACTGCACTGAAACCTCCTGGGGATGGGTGTTTTTTTTTGTTGTTGTTTTGTGTCTGCCTACGGAAATCTCTGACCAAGTGGGGTCAGCGTTCTACGCCTTTGGGCATTCGGGAAACCCATTCGACCACAGCTGCCCCGGGTTTTTGGCATGTAACGTGAGATGAACCCAGAATCATGGCGAAACTGCGATAGCGGGAGAGGTATTAAAAGACTTCCACACAATGTCCCGATGTCCCGATGTCCCAGATGATCTCCGATCGGGCGTTGGACGATCGGCCCAAGCTAATTATAATCTAAAGCCCGCATTGAATCAACCTCACCACGCTTTTCACACATGTCACCGAGCGTTGCCGAGGCAGCACACGTGCTGCATTTACCCTTTTTTCGTTCGACCAGAACCGAAACCTGAGCAGGAGTCGTTTCCCCTTGTCGCAGTGTTGCTAATCTTCCCCCAGCGCGGCAGGTTTCGTGCTGCAGGATGCGCTGCAGGACGCACCGACAAGGGTGCTGGGACCAGGAGAGGGTCGAGACCGTGCCCTAGCACCATATAATTACTGCGCGTGAGAGTGTGGATTGGCAAAATCTCAGATGAACGCCAGCTCCCAGGCAGCATCCCTACGAATCTAGACGCAGAAAACGGTAGGGCATGCAGCGATTCTGGCCGCAAGGACCAGATGGTTCTACACGATGGGACGATGGTGGGGCAGGGGGCTGTTAGACAAATTACGACTACCGTTATTAACCGTCGCAACCGCTGCGCCTCCTGGGACATTTCGGCGGAGGGTCTTCCTGCCCGCGGGCCAGCCCTGTGGCCCGTCCGTCCCGAGTCGTAACCTTGGAAACGTTGGTGGGTTGTGTGTTCTCGCCACGCAGTCGCCATGCGATCGCTTCTTAGCGTGTGTTTGGGTCGAAAATCTCTATGGATCTGACGCACCCGCAGTGCACCTCATCCCGACTGCAGTAATTGGAAATGGATGCTGAAAAGGGCACCGAATTCGGGAAGCTGCAATCGAACCCCGAACGAAGGTCACCCGTCGGCCGAACGGCTGCGCGAATCTAATTGGGGTGGCTGCCGTTTTTTCCACTGCTTCTTTTATGTTGGCTTCTCTTTAACGAATTCAACCAAAGCAGACGTTTAATTCGATCGAAGGATCGCTAATGTTCGGCTTGGGGCTGAGTCCCCTCTAGGAGGGGACCCGTACGTAGGCTATCATTTTCGGTCCAATCCAGCCAGGTTTGATTGATGTGCGAAGGTTTGGGGGCGGATCGACGCCCGATCGGTTTTGATAATCGGCGCTCCGTTTCCGCCGAGGTCGCCAACAGGTTGGCTGGATGCGATGGGGAGGATTTGTGCGGCGGAGATTGGGTTTTCGGTGATAAGAATCTCGGCTTTGCATGGATGATTAATCAAATTGCATAAAGTAGCGGGCAGGATTCAACTTGGAGCGAATAGGGTTCATCTGTTAGGATTCTTTTTTAAGAGGAAATATAAATGAGAAAATAATAAAAATTTTCAACATATAAAGTCAATATATTTACACTAAAGAATATCTAAAAATATTTCACATTTCTAATCATGTTCATCCTGTTGTTTTTGCTCAAACATTATATTTTCCTTACAATGGAAGAACAAATTAGACCATAGACTTAGTAACCATATTATTTTAAAATTTTGATTTTTTTCTTACTATCTCTATGAATTTAGTTTTTAATAAAATTGGTTTGTAAGATATTCGCAAAATTTCAAAATTTAGATTTTGACCTATTTTGAATTAGACCTCAGTACACAGTGTTGTTCTAAGTAGTCAGTAGTGAGTATGTTACTTCCCAGAAATGATTAGAATAATTTGAGGTACTCGAGAAACTTTACGTGAGTTTTAAAAATGACTTATGATGAATTATTTTAACAAGCAAGTCAAACAGTAAGTTTCTCTATTCCTATATGATTTTTGTTCTATTATTATTACTCATATCTAAGTCATTTGATTTTTGAGTTTTGGGTCGTTGTGAGTTTTTCATAATTTCAATAAGTTTGAATTCACTTAAAAAGTATATCGGGTCTCCCCCTATGCAAAATTATTTCTTTATAAAATTAAAACGTTGGCTCGTTTTCAATCTGTTTCGGAGTAATGTCTTCTCTGCCATGAATCAGGAGGTAGCATGAATTTAAAAGCATTCCAAAAAGCATTACGTGAAGGATTCCCTACAGAACTCATAAAAGGAATTGCGACAACTAGCAACAACGCTTAAATGCACTTAACACAACCCGGATGCAGACACATTAATTGCCTTTGCACCGCGTCCTTGACACCGGATCGTGCTCGCTATTCGAGAGCGGAACTAAAACTTCGTTGCCAAAAACTGTTACCAACGAAAAAAAAGAAAATAAAAAAACGAACACCCTAATAATCGCGACGACGGAATGCAATCAACCGCACAATGCACTACGGCGTGCGGTCGTGTAATTAAAGACCTACGATCGTTTAGATGGCGAACCCTCGAAACGAACGAGTCGTGGTTGCGATCCAATGCGATCGGAAGCGAAGTGCAGCCTTCTTTTTGTGTCTGGCACTGCTATGACCCTGTTGCATCGTACCATCATTAGCTCGGGCAGTGTGGAGACGATTGTGAGAGCCTTGTTTTTTTTTGTGCCGGTTGTTTTGTTCAGTAATCTTATGCACATTAGGAAATGGCAATCGTTCGCAAAGCTAACCTTGATTGAAGCGCTCGGAACCTTTAGCGACAGGAATATGTTTTCGGCGCTAGATTGTTTGATCCGCTTTGCTTCTTTGATGCCTTGATTAACTTTATTCAACATATTTTTTTCTTCATCTTGAGCTTGATTCACAGCACTTAATTCAAGCTGTGTAGCAAACGAGGTACATGATAGGAGCTAGTTTTTTCCTTTCTATGCTCCCACTAAAGGTGGAAGATTATTTCAATTTATGTTATTGCCTCAGAAATTACAAAAAAAAAACAAAATACATATTTTCTTTTCCAACAACGAATTACAGCAGATAAGAAGATAATCTTTTATTTGTTGGTATGTGCCAACATAAACAACCAACAAACTGGCTAAACAGGCTAAATCGAAGAAAGAAAAGCCACGATCTGTTGTCTTACCAGCGCGAGGAAACAGATCCCGAAGCAGTACTAACGGCAAACACGTTCCTTTCGCACGCCAAAACGTAAACCTCCAATGGCAAGAAGAAAAAAAAGAAACACGGCTCCACACAAGAAAACGACGGCCCACCAGAAGCAAACGAGCGACCGAGCGACGTCTTCTGCGTTTGTTCCGTGACTTCAAGCCACAACGTCGCCGACGGCACGCTCGGTGCCGCGTATTTATGATTATTACATCATTATACATTCCGGTTGCATCGGTTGCATTTTCAATCGCTGCAATTATGGGACGGAGCCGTTCGGCCTGTCCCGGCCGGCCACTAGGCGAAACCATTACGACACCACGTGGCCGTGGTTGGCGTGTAGTACGCGGGCAAGATGGAAATGAAAATGTGCAACACTAAGCTTCGCAGCTGGGGAGCTGCCGTTTGATGATGGACGCATAAATAGGAATGATGCAAAATACGCGTGGGATAGCTTGTGCTTTCGCTCGGAACGGGCTGGGCGGGTAAATTTTTAATCGCAGCTTTTAGATTGACATGTTTTTACACGTTATAAAATAGCTTAGGTTTATTAGATGCAATAACCGCGTGCGTAATGATAATTTAATAATCGAAATGGACAATTCATTGCAAAAACCGCCAAGAGTGTCCAGTGGATGTACCAATGTACCTGGTTCGTTCCAAGGTTTTAACATTAAAATTTTGACATGTTTCCGATGGAAAGGTTCTAGAATAAAGTTCTTCACCTGCATGTGCACTCCTCAACCTCAACAGCAGAACAAAGCACCTTGCAACACATTCAGCGTTTGTTTTTGACAGAACTAGGTCAGTGAGGTTTTCATTCCGGTTATGTTCTTGTGGAGGTAGAAAGAAGGAGAAAAAAAACACAGTCCACACGATAAGACCCCGACCGTTTGGCGCGTGATTTTCGACACACTTTCTCAGCAATCAGCTAGATATCGGTGCTGATGGACTGATAAACAATGCACGAAATATGTGCCGATAGCGTTGGCTCTAGCTCGCTGTAACGTGTTCTAATGACTCACTGGACGCAAGCGATAGTGAATGTATTATTTGCTTCAAAAGTGGCATTTTGCGGATTTTTTGCTATCGCGGGTAACGCAACAGATTGTCCAAAAATAGGTGATTTATCTACAAGCAATCAGGACGCAAATGGAAATTCAGAGTTTACAATTGATTAGCAAGCAATGCCCACATATTATCGTACTCGTGAAACATCTGCCATTTGCACTGTTTTATTTACAATCTTCGATGCGATTAGCAAACTGCTCAATAGAGCAAGTGATAAGCATGAGGAGCGATAAGCTTCGAGCGGAACTGGTGCGGGTTCAATTCTCTTGTGAGAGTGAGCGAGGTTGAGAGAGCAGCTGCCTTCACTCTTTCTGTGCTGGTTTTACTTTGTAACAATCAATATTGCGTTTGTCTGAAAGTGTTTTTGATAAATCCTACTGTCTCCTCTCTGCCTAGGACAGTCTCCCCCTAGCGAGGAGTTACACTAACCAGCTATGGTGGTAAAAACTAGTCTAGAAAGCCGGTAAAACGTCAGCAGGCATGACTTCGGTGTCGCTACATCAAAACAGAAGAAGAAGTACTGCCTCCTCTAGGATTTAATTAAAGGGAACACACATTTAAATTACCAGTTCCAGGCACCAATTATACAGTAGTATACGGATACTGAGACCGGAAGATACCTGAGATTGTCCTACAGTGTGGAACAAGACGTGTTGGAAGCTGCTCAAAAGATCTACTAACTAGAACTACCAAAAGATTACCTTACGAACCTAGGATCAAGGGACGTCGTCAGATTTAAACGAACAGTCGTCGTATGTCGTTCGTATGTCAGCTCCAACCGAAAACCCAGCGAGGAGATTGAAGCTCCAAATTTGCTCCTGTAACTTCTCCTAGAGCTCCTTCCAGTAGCTTTGGCACTTGAGCTACTACTACATATTTTTGTAAAATAAAATAAAAATAAAACATCAATGTTTTACTAGGTGTTACTACTGATTGAACAGCATCCAGTGGTAAAATGCAACAATCGCTCGATCCAACTGATGAAAAGTGCTGAAACCTGTAAACAGGGGCTAGACCTCCAACATGACTAGACTTCCAACTCCCTTTCGCTGTATAATCTTTTATTATGATCTGTTACGTCCCATCTCGTCGCGTGATGTTGCCAAACGCTCGTCTCTTGCAAGAGCACACCCGAAACGACTCATTTTCCTACCACTCCGCTTAGTTTCCCTCTCCGTGGTTGGGATAATGGCGACAGTACTTCCTGCTTCACCAAGAGAGGAAGTCTCCAGCGTCTCCGGGTCACATCGTTCCGGCGGTACGATGAAGTCGTTGTTGTTTTTCGCCATTGCCGTTGCATGCGTTGTGTTTGGTTTGGTTTGCAACTGCACATGCACCGGCAGAAACTGCACGCACACACACACATACGCCCGCTTGAAAACCCCGAACCTCACCGACGTTCGGGGTTTGCGGGAAGATCTCCGACCGAACGGAAGGTGCACAAACACACGCGTGGCTGACAGCGTTGTGCATACAATATTGCCATTAGCGGTGTCCATGAAATGAGGTCAAATTACCACCACCGATTGGCAGGCGTGTGTGTGTGTGTGTGTACGTGTATATGTCTGCGACAAGAGAGAAGTTTGCCCACTCCGGCGGTACGAACTCCGCAAACGCGGCAAGAAGGCAAAGAAATGTGGCACAAGCCAGTGGGCACCACCACCAACACGCGTTGTGTTAGTTGCAGCACGGCGTTCCAGCCTCCAGCGCAACGGGTGCAGCGACGGGGACCAGCATCCCCGCGTTAGGCGGCCACCCGACATGAAAAGCGACCGTATTTCGAGGGTGGACGGTTGCGGGACGGCCGGGCTGCTTGGGTTCTTGCAGCGTTTAGCCCCATCGCGGGCATCGATCGCAAAACCGGACGACCGAACCGGCTGCAAAGTGAACACCGCACTAATCGCGAACCTCGTATAACTCTTCTCGCGTGGCAGTTGCGTTGGAGGTGGAGAAGAATGTGTAAGGTTTTTTTTAATTTTTTTTTGTGCAAGGGAACGGGAGTTAGCAACGGCTCTCAAGGGTTACGGTTGTTTCTAAGCTTGGTGAGATTTTGATTTTACTTTTGGTGCGGAGGAGTCTTGATCCGACTGCTTGTTGCTCAACATGAGGATTAGGAAACTTTTTTGTTGTTTATCATGCCGTCGCTTATAACCCTTTCAACTTCCACCCATAAGAAGCACAAAGCTTGATAGGTTTCACCTCTATGAAAAATCATGTCCAAATTTGAATAAAAATCAAAATTACCACTTTCGTTCCACGATGAAAATTTGCATAAGTTCCAAAATATTTATTTTTTTACTTTCGTTTACTTATTATTTGAAAAAAAAATACAATGAGGTGAAGAGTTATTACAAAGCAAAGCACTCAAGTCATAGTAGATAAGCCTTTCCCCGCCAGGAAAAATGCTCCAGAATTGTTTCACATTTGGTCCTGACTGGTAGCTTTTAATTCTTTGATGTAAAAGACGCGAATTTAAAACCAATAACACTGTGTGTTGCTTTATAAAGAACACCATTTTTTTAACTTTGCAATAGCCTTTGATGCTGGAAAAAGTAAAAAGTCAAAAAATGAACATTCCAAGCTAATGCTGCATACAATTAAACTTGTCTCTAGCCAAGACACTGAGGCATAAATATTGTTTCCCTTTTTCTAAAGCATTAAAAACACAATTAAACAACTCTCTGGGTGACTTCCAAAACAAACTGAACATAGTTGGTCAGTTTTGAACGATTTTCTGATATCGTTAAAATGAACGCAAATTCCATATGAATTGTAAAAAAAAATACTGAAACATAAAAATATGTACTTGGAATTCCATTTGAAATAAAGCCTTCGATGAGTAATTAAAAAATATTAATTTTTTAACTTTTCAAAGCAACTTTAAATAATATTTTTAAATTTGCAACACCGTCTAACCCTCCATATTGTGATTTCTCGCTGGAAACATCTCGAGCTTTGGTCATTCTTCATCACTTTTTGCACAAAATCCCGCCATCGCCCCGCAGCCACCCGGCCCACGTTTGTCTACACCTTATTTATTTCTGCAAAATCTATCAATCTCTCGTGCCTCGCGCGTTGGCAGTGCAACGGCACGGGTGCGCCCATCACCCATCGGCCGGTGGGGTGCTGCAGAATTAGAAAGGGAACCCAGTCGAGACCACCGCGCGTGACTACCGAAACGAAGAACGGGCACCGAACTGCAGCCGAACCGAGTGCGATTGCAATCTGTGCCGTTTGGCGCTGCGGGGCAAAGGAAGGAACACAAAAACAGGTTCCGACTGCGCCGAACTTGGAATACTGCTTCTTGGGGTGATGCTGTGATGCAGTGGGAGACCGAGGGCGGCCTATGTTTAGATGAAGTGAGAAGCCGACGGTACGCGTCCGTTATGCAACTAACGGACGTGCTACAGTGCAGTAATTAAAACGCAACACAGACAGGCTGCACTCGCGTGCAGAAACTTCAAGAAAGGCATGTACTGACGGCCACGCCACGTTTGAAAGGTTGTCGCGTGCGGCGTACGCACCGATCTGAGTCACCAAAACCGGGCCAGGTCCAGGTCCAGATCGTGGTCCCACCGGTCCAGGACGTCAAGACGTCAGGCAAACCGCACCAGCGACACACTGAACCACTTCGGCACGCGTTGCGATGCTCGACACCGTGCCGGTTCGCTGCTCCAGTGAAGTCCGCTCAAGTAGAGAGATTCTTGTCAGAACCGACGACAGCTCGAGCACCGGCCAGCCGTTCCTTATACGTCTCAAAATAGAAACGATCCAAAATAATGAGAGCGAGCAAAAGAAAATGCACTCGCACTCGGTGCACTCGCTGCAACTCGTGACAAACTGCACAACCAACGTCCGTGGCGCAGAGAAAACACCCGCCCCAAGAAACCTCTCGGCGGCTGAAACACACAACCCGCCCGGTGACGGTAAAGAACGGCGGAACGGCATAATGCGGCGAAAATTACCGTTTTCAGTCAAGTGGCCGCGCACCGTACGCGCGACGGTGTCAATTGCCGGCGCATACTGTGTGTATGTGTTCACGTAATTTATGCAAAATGAAACAAAACGACCGTATGCGCGGGGGAGGAGGTGAAGCCGCGGGTACACGGGACGGACGCGTACACAATCGCCAACCCAAATTGCACTTCCCGGTGCGGGATTCCGGCACAGGCAGGAAGTCATCGGGAGAGGCACAACGCGAAGACAAATGTTCATCGCTTTCTTCTACCGAGCAGTTCAAGCAGCAGCTCTGAGGACTGTGCTAGTTGTTGTTTATAAAACAAGAGGTAACGGTTGTTATCTTCTTCATACTTTAGATATGTATTTTTGTGTTTTTTTTTAACATTAAAAACCAGAGAAGTATTGTTGAAGTACTCCAGTACTATTCCTTTCTCCGAATTAAATTATCTACATTCATTCTTGCTTATAAAACCCCAATCTATTTAAATATCTAACATTTGTTACAGTAAGTCTGCTCTTTTTCTTTTCATTCTCCTTTCTTCTTTTTATGCTGCTTCTTTATATTCTTATTGTTTTTGTTTTTACTTAGCTGAATACGATAATCATAGTGATTACCTCTGAGTCCTAGTAATTCAACTGATTTGTAAATTTAAAAAAATACGGAATTTGAAGAAAAAGATAAATATATAAGAAGAAGATCGATAAAAATAATGATTTCTTCGACTTTTTTTTCTAGCTTTCGCACTATTTTATTTATTGTTTACATTTTTGCTCCATATTAGTGAGCAACGAATAGTCGCTAGCAAGTTTATTCAAAATAAAATATTGTGTAAAATATTAAAATTATACTTATGTACATTTCTACCAGTTCTAATCCATCAGAGCCTCTTTGTCATCTATATGTATTAGTTTTCACATTATTCCCAACAAAAAAGTGGACATTTTAAAGCAATAAATTTATTAATATCTTTAGCTTAATCTTTTTATCTCCTTATATTTAAAATTTATTTTAAACCTCTCTTTATATTCAAAAACAACACATGACTTTTATTTTACCGTAAACTGAATTATCGCTAAATATTGTCAAATTACAAAGCACTCACGGTTGAGCTTGCTAGTGAGATGCCATGAAAAATCATCATCACATTACCCCTTTTGCAAACAGAACACCCTCTGCAGTGCACGGATCAATATCTTCAGCTCGTCTTTCGTGCACCTTTTCCGCGAATCGTTCGAGTGCTCTGTTATCATAGAATCGCGATCGTTTCGCCCGCCTGTCAAAGCTCGCTTTCATAGTGTAGCCACCACGACGCGCGATGAAACTCAACCGATACTTCATCGAATTACGTGCGAGCGTGCGGCTGGGTAAGACGACACAGTCCGGGGCATAGTTCCACCCGGCACCGTCGCCATCCTAGCGCTAACGGAAACGACGGATTCCTCGCCCCAGCCCCACGCCCGTCGGTGACAGCGTCGGTGAACTTCCTGTCCCCGGTGAGGGCGTCAAGAAGCACGTCGTCGATTGTACAGCCCGCGGTACGGACGACCCACCAACCGACCGAAACTCATCACCACACGCTCTCTATGCACACAGTGTGCGGTAACAATCCAGCATAATGAACGGCAAAGGGGGCGAGACTGGGTGCGGGCTCCAGGGCGTTGTCGGATGGAGCCAAACCAACCGACACAGACACCAGGCAAGGGCGCGTCACACCCGGGGAACCGGGCTGAACCTTTCGTGACCCGCTCCACCATGCGGAAAAAGCGCTGCTCCCCAATGGCTCCCCAGCGTCGGCAAACGCGGTGGATGGCGGTCGCGTCGGCGGGAGGCTATTTACACTGGGAAAGTTAAACATTTGATCTGTCTGGAAGCTCGCGGTGAAAACGGGCGATGTCGACGCTAGCCGGCGGGCCCCGGGGTCCTAACGACGATTCATTAAACGTTTCGTTTGGCGGCAAGTGCGTGCCTGGCGTTCGTTGGCTTTTTTTTTGCTTCCTCTTAACTCTTCCCTTGTTCCTGGTGCCGCTCCTGCTGCCCTACTCTACAGCGTTTCACGCGAAAGAAGGAACGGCACGTCGCCGCAATAAAGTTGTAATACTCGGGCCCTTTCTTCACCACCAACCTTTCGCCCAGATCACCAGCTCACCACGCGCTTTAGTACAATTGTTTGGGAACATTCGAGTGTTCGCTTACCGTTGCGTTGTTTATTATTTTCTGCGTAATGGGTTTCGGATGCCCTCGAGATCGCGCAAAGTAAATAATCAATTATAACACTAACTTTCGTAGTACGATAAATATTGTAAAATTCAGACATGTTTTTGACAGTATTTTGCCTTGATAACACACGTTTCCTAAATTTAAAATAATAAAAATTAAGTTAAATTTAAGTTAGTACATGTAATGTAAATAATAGCTCGGTGTGGTTTAATAAAACTAAACTCGCTATTCCAGTTTGGTCTCTGTGACGCCATCTGTTGTGATCCTGCTGTACTAACTAATTTCGCGCTGTAACTCTATTTTTCGCCTTTTCGCAGCTGTCATCAAGCTAAACTGTTGTTTGTAAACAAAAAACTTGCCTGTCCAGATACAATTATTAAGCTGAAAAAAGATCAAAACTCTTTTTTTAAGAAGAATTGGTAAAAATTTATGAAGGAATTTGGAAAATTTATTTCAAAATTCTTCATCATTTTTCATTAAATTTTTTTAATATTTTTTGCAAAAAAAAAATACAATACGCATTTACAATCAACCCAAGATTTTTTATGAGACAAGTTAGCGTAAAATTGTCAGAAAATCCTTCCCATGCTGTTGTAAATGCCATTATAAAACTTGCAACATACAGACGCACACTTTCCACAATCCGCTCGGCATAAATTTTCTAGTCGGAAGGCTGACTTCCCTAATCGAACGATGAAGTGAATAAAGAATGTAATGAAGACTTTTCAATCGAGTCACTAATTCAAAGCCTCCAATAAATCGTACCATCCGCTCATCCATTCATGGATCCATCCATTCCGGCCATAAATGTTACGAGCGCATAAAGTCATAAAGTCACCGCCGGTCGCTGCTGCACCGAGGAGCGAGACAAAAGCGCAGTCTCGCTCGGATAAGCCTAGCCTGGTCGGATGAAATTTCCTGTTCGATGCGGGTCGCGAATGTCTGCACTGACCACCGTCGCAGTGCGATGCAGATTGACACGCCGATTGACGCGAAACGATTGGCAGGCGGGCGTCGGAGAAAGGCGGCACCGTGAGCGACGTCTATCAATTTGATCGAATGTCCGTCGCTGGCTTTGCCCAAATGCATATGCAACGGTGGCATTAATTTGGCTTTGAATTGCCATTGACTTTCGTCATCGAGACGGCGCGTCTTGCGCTGTATTG
>JXXA01017399.1:0-16212 GCA_000956255.1 Anopheles punctulatus
ACTGTAGGCCAAGACTCAAAACGGTCTCCCGGCCGTTTAAGGCACCGGCAACTTACTACGGTCATACAGCATCCCCAACCGAACCCATCCTTACAGGAAATCAAGCAGTTTAAGGTAAACAAGGTTAAGACGGTTAAGCGTGGCACGTAACGCGTAACGTGGGTAAACGCGAAAGTGGACAATGTATCTTACGTGAATGTGTGTGTATGTTACCGATAGTTACAAACAAAATCAACCTCCCACACAAACTACTTTCTAGTAGTGGCGAAAAGAAATGGGAGAGATGAAAATTTGCGAAACCCTCAAGCTCAAGTACTCCAAATCAATCAAGCAACATCCGATTTGGGATGTAGTACTGACGGGACGGGTTACCACACATATCCACCAACAGTAGAGTTTTGCAAAACTAGCAATTGCGACACGTCCTGGTATCGATACACAAAGAAACCTTCAGACGGAGATGGTCAGTGGCTGCGTTCGGCGAACAAACGCTACCTCTTCCTCCCTTGATGTCCGTTCTTTAATCACCTTTACGGAAGACGCGCGAACATGCAAAGAAGGAATCACTTCCTTCTCTGCGAGTGCGCGCAACGAACAGCAAAATCGACCTTTGCTGCAGACAATCCATCGATTTCCCGCTTCCCGCGATAATTAATGCGAATAAATATTTCTTTTCCCGTGCGCTAAAATCAATATACAAGAATCATGGCACAAACGGAGGTATTAGTAGTGGAGTGCATTGTGGCTTTGTCGCTCGCGCGCACTTACCTTCGGCGCTGGTTGGCTGGTTTGCTTGTTCGGCCGACATGGTTGGATGAGTGGGTGGCAATTGCAAATGTGCAAGAGAATCGAGTACGCGAGTCGAAACACGATCTACGGTGTCCTTTATTGAGCTTCCTTTTCTGCCTTGTGCGATCCACAAAAACGGACAGCAAGTCACACAGACTCCTAACCTGCAATAAAGAACACAGATGTGAGAAATCGCGATCGTGTGCGTCGTGATGATCGTGCTGCTATAGGTGCTCTTCTGACGGAACTGTGGCGGAGAGCAAAAATTTATGGCCCGTTGGTGTCTGAAACTGAAATTAGCTGGTGCATGAAAAAGGGCTCCGCGTAGCGAAAGTTGTACGTTGTGCGAACAAAGCGGTGTGGGTGAATAAGATCACTAAAAAAGAAAACAAAACATCACTCTGCGGGATACATTCGATGTCGCCTTTAACCTAACCGCTGGAGGAGAAGCGTGTATCCACGCTAGCGATAGGCGGAAGAAGAAATATTAAGCCCAAATATGGGACCCTCGTCCGTCATTGTGGTTGTTATTTGGGTTCGAGGCTGATTTTATAGCCAGTCGCTCTGCGTCTGAAGCTGTGCTGATTGGGAGGTAAGCGATTCGTACTCGCTTCCAAAGATGAAATGCTCTCGGAAACAGAGGGAGAAACGGCTCGTGCGCGCACAGACCAAAACCGAGCAGGCATGCTCTGCGTGGGCCCTTCTTCTTCTCGGTACGGGTGTGTGTACACTTAACTTAACCGGTCCCAGCCGTTGCCCTAGGAAGGAAAGCTAATATGCGGGAATCAAAGACAACGATACGCACGATCCGATGTCGATCTGAGTTCGTCGCAAGGAGGTAACTTAAGCGATGCATCTCTCGTAGATAAAGTAGCAAACGTGGGGCGATGTCGCTCGATCGGCGATCAACCCGCCGACATGGTCTTTGAGCCCTTTCCGGATGTGCATGGGCGCAACCGCAAAAGTGACTCATACTAGACGACGTCGCTGCAACTACGTCCAGACAACTCGCAGACGCACCAGAGAAAGAAAAAGTGCACCAAACGTTGAGAGCCATTAAACAAGGGGCTTCTTCCTCTCACGATCAATCTCCTTTTACGTGCGTGTGCTCCAAGAAACCAGAATTTCCAGCTCGCTGCGTGCGCGCGACGAAAGAAAGTGCAAGTTTAGAGCAGGGCAATGTCGTCTCAAGTTAACGATCAGTGCCTCGGACCATAGTAAAAGTGGTTTAGATACACAGGAAGCTGTTATGGAACCGATTATGCTGAGATAAAGGGAAATTTGATCGCAAATTGGATGGAGATTGCAATAGTTATTTTTATCGATAATAAAGGATGGAATTAAAATAAATATCGCGTGATCACGCGCTCTTCTAAGGAAATGTTTGTGAGAAGGAGTAATCCAGCTGTAGGTGCATTAATTAACAAACGACTTTAAACAGTATTAGCAGAACGAATTTTAGAGCACTTCAACATGTTGCTAAATGTATCTAATTTTCGTGATTTACTGTAAATCCTCTTCTGTGCATCGTTCGTAAACAAAGCGAGATGCGTAGAAGAATGCACAATTTAGAACACAGCTGGTGATACTGGAACGACAAAAATTATTATCCAGTTCTTTGTATGCGCGTGTTTCACCCTCGTATGAAAGCAATGAACTCAGCAAACAACAGCACGCGCGCCATATGCAACCGGTGAAACAAAGCAACCCAATGTGCGATCGCTATATGCTGGAAAGCGGCCGCGTAAGCGAAACAGGACACAGAATTCGCCCGAAAACCAACAGAATAACGTACGGGGGGAAAAACTCTGGTGGCAACCGTCGTCGTATTAGGCCCAAAAACCTGCGACGTCATTTTTGATTGCTCTCGCACAAACAAACTCGCCCACAGTAACCCGATGTGCAATAACATAATGGGGGAAGAACGAGTTGACCGACGCTCCGTGCACGATATTTCGTGAAATTTCAACATCATACCCTGCACGAAAATACTCACCGTACTAGCGAATGAAGGGGATTTACGCACAAACAAAAAATGACTGTGTAAAAATTGACACCGTGAGGCTAAAAATCACTTCGTTTTCTTCGATTTAAGTTCACAAAAGACACGGAGGACACGACGAGAACAACAACAACACTTGCGCTCGAGCTGCGATTTCGGTTTAAATTGAAAACGGTTGCTTGCAAATGGGCTGCATATAAACGGCTGCCGCGCTGAGCGTGTTGCTACCGAGCATCACAGTGGGGTACAAGGTTAACCGCAAGGGTGCAAATTTTTATCTATCCAATCTAGTTTTTGTTTTTTTTTCATTAACACAGAGTACATTTTACATTGTAAAATTCTGTTTTACGGTTTTCCTAATCTTCAATCGTATTGGCTCATACTGAACTTGTTACTGTCATTATGTCTACCCATATTTATTTTTTATCACTTATATTAAAACAGGTTTTGCAGCGCTTTTCACTAAATTTTGAATGACACATGGAATGTGACATAAATTATTCAAAATAAAGTACGAATCCTTTTTGAACGCTCATAAGACAAAAACAGCTGTTCTTATAACTAGTTGAAGGCTCGATGATCCACCAAATTCAATTATCCGGCTCTTATGATATTTGATGTTCTACTGTAAGGCTTAACAATTCAAACTTGGATAAGATGTTTGAAACGCTTTTCACTTTCAATATTCATGAAATTTGCAATGAAACTCTTACCTTTTTTTAACTAACTGAATATACTATTTACATCAGATAATCAGATGTAATGTAACAATTATTTACTACTTATATTACTTTTAATTTTACTTTTTGAAATATAGTAGAAAGGCTGGTTGATTAGATTCGTCGTATAACAAGTTGTAGGGCAACTTGATAAAAGGAAGTTGATAGAAATTTCAGCTTTGGAACAAGTAAGACAAGATTGACCTAGCGAAAATTTGTAGCTATTATATTTGTTCATTCAAATTTTCCATTTCACCAGATATCAGTACATACCGGATGGTGCAACTCGTTAAATCTTTTCAAGCAATCTACATGGATAAAGAAGACCTAATGTGCCCGTGAACTTAACAGTCTGCTGCACATAGTTTAAAAATGTATTTCAAACAAACAAGAAAACAGGAGAATCCTATAGCCACGAGTAACAATGCTGTGTATATTTATTCACATCCTATATGACTGTACAGCGTTTATGCGTCAAATAAATTAGAATTTATCGCAGATTAGGAACGAAACAGAATAAAATAAAGAAGAAAAAACAACAACACACCCACACCCATCGTAATACGTCGTTGTTTCTGTGCATGCTATATGCCATTGCCAAGATTCCTATTCCCTGTCATTTCTCCTCACCTAGGGTGGGCCTCAACAACCAAATGCTAGTAGTAGTTTCGATTTCCATAGGCTATGTTTAAGGCGGCATGGTGGGCGATCCTCTACAGCCCAACGTACGAACAGAAGCAGAAGGTGAGAAACAGGATGCAGATGATAGCGATGATCGTCACCCATGCTGGCAGTGAATCTGAAACGTTCATAAAAGTACATAAGTAGGGGAAGGGGATGCTTGGTTTGGCGACGGCACTTACGGCGATAGGGCAAGCTGTGAACGCAGATGCGATTGTCGACGGAGATGGAAAGACCCGCCGCTTCCGTGTCACCGGTAATAGCGGGCCCGTTGAAGTTTGTCACCGGGAGGAATTCCAGCCCGGTGACAAACATTGCGTGTGCATTCGGCACGTGCAGTACTCGCTGCATACTGAAGGCGATGTAGATCGAAACCGAACCGCTAAACATCGTGCCGATGGCAACGAAGCGCCCATCGTCGCGTACCGCCAATGCTGCCAACGATTCGTCAATTTCTACCACTGCTGTGAGGCGGCCCACTTCTGGATCCCACTGCTGCAGCAATCCCTTGGCCTTGCCCGACTTTGCGAATGGATTAGCGAGTGTAAACAGCCGAAACTTGTCCTTCTGACCCTCGACCAGTCCGTAGCGGCAGCGTTTCAGCAAGTACCGACAGTTAGCCGGTGGATTCCACACCAGCTTTTTCGATTCCTTGTCCGGGTTGATCGACCAGATTACGCCCAGACCGTCCTTCGCGATCGACACGATGTGTTTGCTGTCCGGGCTGAAATCGAGATCATCGATTTCCTTGGTGTGTGCCGCAATATCCGATGCGATCGTCATCTTTGGAAAGTTCCACACACGCAGATGCCCGTCCATGCCACCGGTCGCCATGAGGCGTCCGTTCGGGCTGATCCGCACCACTCTTTGCAGTGGTTCCGCCTCGGTGAAGTCCGTCTGGACCGAGTCGGCCGTTTTAATCTCGAAGCGTATCTGTTTCCTCTGGCCCCCGGTCGGTGTTGGCTTACCATCGTCCGACTTTTTCGGGTCCACATTCGGCGCCAGCACCGGGGCAGCGGGCACCGTTGTCTGTATACGCTGCTGTGAAATGCTTCTTCGTTTGCGCATCCCATCGGATTCCGGTTTGCTTGCCGAGGATGCAGATGACGGTGAGGTGGAGCCAGTGTAATCACCCGAATCGATAATTGTGTTCACCAGATACATCTGGCAGTGACTTTCCTGTCCCGCCATCAGGAGTGTTCGCTTTTCGTCGTTCTTTACCGCGCAGTTCATCACCACCGTTGGACCCGTTTCGTGCCGTATCACCTCGTCCGCCACGTACTTTTCCCCGTCGTGGTAAATTTCGTAGATTTCCTAGCAAACAAAACAACACATTTTATTTCTGGTCCGATCGATTGCGAGCAAAGTGAGGAGTAGCTGCTTACGAATCCATTTGCGACCCCCGTTTTGGAGGCTCCACCGCCACCAGCGACCAGAACGTGTCGGCTGGTGAGCATTTCGATTGCGTACAGTGGGAAGTTAACGCGTGCCAACAGGCCGTCTGCGGGTTTTCGGGCCGCGGACATGGTTGCACTTTTCACTTAGCGTTTAACCACCAACCGTTGGAATGTATTAGCATGGAATTTAGGGAAAATTTTAAACGAAAACACGGACACGGGAATCGATTATTTTCACTTCCACGTATTAAAATAAATAAATAAAAGAGGTTAGCTCATGCCAACAGGGAGCGTGTGATACAATGACAATCGTAGAACGATCAATTTTCGAATTATTTTTGCCTAATTTTGTGCATGTTCAGTAGTTACAAGTATCCTGGACGTAATGAATTCTCAAATAAATGTATCTTTATGAAAATAACATGCAGTTTCAAAGATAGATTGAAACCATCATTAGCGTAATATGACATTCGATTCTTGTAAATTTTAATCAGCTGTTTCGGTGACATGCTGTGAAAATGACTTGGAACTGTTATTCAGTAGCAATTCAGCAGATGCTCCGGTTAGCTTATTTTCAGAGCTATATGTTTTTCCAATGGAATCGAAAAACTTTGTTTAAACCACAACAAAACAATTGGCTTTGCCAAAAGCAAATCTCAATCAATCTGATTTTGAAAGTATTGTTCAAAATGCTAATTTCAGAGATTTAAAAACAAAAATATCAAAGGTAGTTTAAGTCCAAGAAAATTACAAAGAAGTAAGAGTCGCAACATCACCGTGAATTAAAAGTGCTATGCATTAATTATGTGTATTAAAAAATAAATTTAAAAAATACTTAAAGACATAGTCGCTACTATCTCATGAATGTGCGTCAGACCTTTGCTGTTTTTGAATATTCTCCTTACAAATTGAACGAAATAATATACAAATATTAGTTAGCGCCATCTACTGTGTGTGGCAAAAGGTAATTATAACCACAATCGCGCCTTTATGCTCTCAGGTGAGAAATTATAGAACTAAAAATATCAACCATAATAGAAAGCTGCGTACGTTAAAATCAAAATGATATAATTTTGGTTGATTTGATATACGTACGCAGCTAAAAAAAAATTATGGAAGACTAAAGATTTAATTATTTATCATTTATACAAAAAAGTCCTTTCTTTAGACTATAGATGACGCTGTATATTTTCGTTAAAAATTGATATTTCCATTTTTGTAAAAAAGCTGCAGTTTGCAGAAAATAATTAGAATTCTAGTAACATTTATTTATAACTCATTGTGAATAAATTGCGTGATATTCACAGCAGTATAAAAGCACCAGATTTGCATGAATTTTGCGCAAAGTTCCAGAGATACATTAGACACCTTGACAAATGACACCGGCGCTTTGTTGTTGACTCCATTTTTATATTGTTTGTTTTGCACAGATTCCGGTAGCCGCGAGCTCGCAGGAGATTTTATTCCTCGTTTCATTTTAGCTATATTTCCAGCCTAAATTCTCTCGTAACACCACTTTCAACATGTGTGGCGGCGGATTGCTTATTACGAGCCGCAGTTTTCTGTGGTTTACGGTAACGCTCATCGCGTGCATGACACTGTTTGGTGCGATCGTCCTGCCGAAATGGCTCATCGGTCCGGAGTGGATAGAGATTCCGAACGAGGAAGGCAACTTTACCATCTACCGCCATCCGTCGGTAGGGATTTACAACAGGTACAGTGGTGCGGGATGAGGGATGATGCTTTTTATCGCATTTGCCTACTAACGAGCACGGTGTTTGCAGATGTAAGCGCATGGGCCGTGCGGAGTACAACTGCGGCAACTTCGATCTGAACGGGCTGTTGACGGATTCGAGCGTTTTTCCGGTGCCGTGGAAGTTTACCATGTTTCTGATGTGTGTCGGAACGATGCTCCTCGCCCTTACGTTGGTTACCATGCTCAGCACCTGCTGCCGGATGCATTCGTTCTTCGGCTTCAGCATGCACAAACTGTTGTGCATCTTTCAGGCCATCGCCGCTATGATGGTTCTTTTCGGCTATCTGATCTACCCGCTCGCGTGGGACGTGCCGCGTGTGCGGAAACTTTGCGGCCCGGATTCGGAAGCTTACTCGCCGGCCGACTGCACGCTGGGCGCTTCTGTGTATCTCGGTGCGATAGGTGTCCTGCTCGCGTTTCTCTCCACGGTACTCAGCCTGAAGGCGGAGGTTGCTTACTACAGCTCCAAGGCCCAGCGTCGCGTCATCGATGGACAGGTGCTGGTGTGCGTGATGTAGAAGAAGAAACAAACGAATCTCTCCCCCCTTCCCCCTAACAAGTCTGAAGGGGAAACTATATTGTAAGTCTTCGCGTGACATTCTAGCGCAAAGTAGGAAATTAGCAAGCATCTAGGTGGCTGAGGCGACATCAAAGATGGCTGGAAAATCGTCACGGTTGTGTTCAGTGTCGTACACTACTCAGATTTCGGAAGCACAAGGAACAAAATTAAACCAAAGGTCTTTCCTCCTCCTCAAAAGGCAGCAAACACTCGGGAGGAGGCAGAACACTACACCAAGAAACGTCCAGTGACTCCATGCCAGTGTAACGTAAAGTCTTGAACGAAACGCGTGCTCTCTTATTTTAACGAATCTCAGTGCCTTTCGAAGCATATTTGCAGGTACAATTACGCGCATTATTAGTGTTAAGCGTAAAGAGCATTCTTTTTCTCCGGAAACCTATTTTTTTCGACCTACTGAGTGCCAAGGTATTGCATTTTGTACGCCATATTTACACGAATTTCTCTGTCTTTTAGAAATATACAACATGTTTTATAGCCATTTTTTTCGTAACAAACTTTTTGATCGTTTATCGCTTATTCTGTTCGAACAAAATGGTGAGATCACAAACAATAGTTTTCACTGTTTACATTTCCGCTTGCCTTTTGTTCCCTCGCCAGCACCCTTTCCCTTCGATGCCTTTTCCGCCTTCAGCTTGTCGATGTACACGCTGTGGCCAGTTTTCTTGAGATGATCGAATAGTTTGTTTTTCGATACAAACTTTTCCCTACACGTTACACATATGTGGTCGGTGGAATCGGCCTCACCATCCGATGCTTTCGTGGGCCTCGAAGTTTCAGAAACTTCCGGTACAATCGGTTCTTCCTTTTTCGCCGCCTGCTTCGGTTTGCTTTTCTGACTCGAACTCTCGGTTGACTTTCCTTTCGCTTTGCCTTTTCTGTTGGATTTTTTACTCCCCCCGGTCCAATCGTCATCATCGTCACTGGGTGCGGCTAGGTTTGTTGTGCGGCCCAGCCGGATGCCAATCGTATCGCCGCCGTCAGCATCGTTTGCTTCATCGTCGGATGATTTTATCACAGTTGCCGCACTGTTAAGCACTTTCTTTTTACCTTTGTTTTTCTTCTGCTTAGTTTTCGTCGCTTTCTTTTCTATTTCTTCATCCGTTTCGGGTTGTTCGTTGTCGGAACCGTTCAGAGGCTCGTCATTCGATAAGCTTTCATCGTCTTGCTCTTTTTCAGCGTCCATCGCTCCATTTTCCTCGATTTCTACACGCGTTTCCTCAATTTCTTCACGCATTTCTTTCCGAAGAAGTTCGACGTTTAGCTTATGCTTTTTGGAAGATTCGTGGTTTTCGTACGAACTACGATTGGCAAACATCTTATCGCAAGCAACACAGTACAGATCGTCCACGTAGAAGCTTTCCTCGCCGTTTTCGTTCCGGCTTACGTTCAGACCGGCCATTGCGTCTTCCAGTCCATTGATTTGATCCGCTTCTGGGTCCGATTCGTCCTCGGAATCGTCGGCGTACGCTGCTTCCAATTTTCTGTCATAAAAAGTAGAGTTATTAACCATGCAAGCATTGCAATCGTTCATCAACGTACGACATTATACTTGAAACTAATGTTCGCCCTTCTCTTTGTCACATACCTCAACTGCTCCTCGTAGGCATCGTTGAAAAGGTTCGATGAGTTACGCTGCTGCTCTTCGATTTCCTGCTGATTGCGACGTATCTGTTCCAAGCGTTTTTGCTCTGATTTTAACCTATTCTGGATGGCTCGTTCCTCGAGCAGCTTCTTATACGCTTGCACACGTTTATCACGCTTCTTCACAAACAGAACCAGACTGCGAATTTCTTCGTTCCGCTCCTTGCGGGCCTTTTGCTGCACTTTCTTGTTGTCCTTTTCAATAGCCTTCAAGATACGTCGATCACGTATCTCGGCTACGTTGTGCGGGTTCAACCAGGCGTAACTTTTCTTGGTACAAAAGCCCTCCCAGTAGCCGTAGAACATTCGCACGATCGATTCATAGTCGGACTGTGAGTTACCGAACTTCGGTATGGTTTCAAATTCTTCCTCTGTGTCAAGGAACTCGACTTCCTCCGTGGCCAGCTTGTTGAACACTTCCGCATACACTGCATAAAATCCGCCCGCTTCGTCCCCGTAGCCCTTGTAGCAGGAGGTGGTAAAGTATTGGAAAACGTCCAACGAATTGTCCTCGTAATCCGTATGGCCACCGCGTAGGATTTGTTCCCGATGGTTATCATACCTAGGGACGGAGAGAAAAGCAGTGTTGGTAAAGAGCACATAAGATCCTCGCTGCAATCTTACCATGCGCGTTCCTGTGGATCCGAAAGCACATCGTAGGCGGCCTGCACGAGCAGAAACTGTTGATTCGCTTCCTCGGCGTTGTCGAGGTTTTTGTCCGGATGCCAACGGAGCGCTAGTTTGCGGTACGATTTCTTAATCTCATCCGCCTCAGCTGTGCGTGTGATTCCGAGCACCTCATAGTGGCACTTCATTGTCTTTCAAGCGTTACTTTATGTGATTTTTCTCTGCAAAACCAAATTAAAAATCACAAATTTGCCAACGGAACGCAAAAGAAAAAGAAATTTTCGTTTTGACAGATCCACCGAGCGCATGCAATGAATATAACAACAAACATTTCACGTTGTCAATCCAGCTAGTGCTAGCATGTGGGGCTGTGTCTATACCTATAGTTAAGGTGTTGAGACAGATATCATGTTAATAATAAAATTCAAATTATTTTAATTCACTGATTTAGTTTATACGTAGTGTATTCCATTTGGTTCATTTTTTAATTTAAATTATTTGATAAAAAAGCAATTCGTTTCGGTTTTAGTTTTTATTATTTTACCCTTTTCATTTAAAGATGGTAAATTTTTGTCATAAACCATAACGTTATCCTAAAACTCAAACATGTTACAACTAGTTAACTAAAATAAAGTCAAACACTTTAAAAAATATTTTAAGCTGGTTTGAATAAGAGTTGTGAGGAGGGGGAGGGGGGGATGAGATAACATTGAGATTACAATGAACATTTAAGGAATTATAATGAACATTATTTCAATATCAATCACAGCTTCGTTGTTACCCATGTTGTAGATGATGTTGTTAGCAAACGAACTACGTTGTAGATGATGTAGTTATTTGCAAGCACATACAGCACCGCTCTTTGTATAGAACACAAACTGTGGCTGCCTATCGTTATCCAGACCTTTCTTTGCGACTATCAGTATTCTTTTTCGACTATCCTCACGTCTGGAAATCGCTGCACAAGCTTTTTCTCAGGAGCTCGGTTGTAATTGTGTCAGCTGACGTGGGAGAAGTTTATCGTATTAGCTGGATAAAGGACCTAAGGGAAGTATACGTAGACGATATGCAGACCATGTGAGGCTTAAGCTGCATACGCAGCCACCCGCTCACAAGGTGATGCGTGTGGACTCGAGTCTTAGCTTGCAGGAAAGGACTCCGACAGGTCGTGTACGGAACTAATTCCCACTACAGTTCTCGTAAATTGTTAAGCGCATTTTATGTATAACCTACATGTTCATAAATAAGAACAATTGGTATGTATACAACAGTTAATACCTGCGCCAGCCTGCACCAACTCCAACATTGTTTCAAAGCCTTTACAATCCACAACCTCCTCAGGGTTTTTTATTCTGCAGTTCGACTAGTCCGTTCATATGTACTAGCTATGATACCGAAACCGGCGCATCATTTAGTTCAGTTTCAGTGCTTAAATTAGACTATTAAAGCAAACGCACTTTTGTTCCAATTTTACAATAACAAGTGCGTTTAGTCTTTATTAGAAACACGTGCTAAACAATTGCCCATGAAGGTTAGGCGATGGTAGCAATGCAAGCACAACTGAAAAAGTTCCATAATCGCATCATTTCATGCATCTGCTCCTCAATCAAAGTACACCAACAGGTCCTAAAAGATTGTATCCTTTTCTCGACTGTCGAAAGCGATAGTTACTCAACTGACGATCGGCGAAGAACACGAATACGAATACCTTTTCTATTCTTCCAGACAATGATGATAAGGATTGTAACTACTAAATCACCTTTCAACATATAACAGCTCTTTGAGTGGGAAACTTTGAAAAAATCTTACGTAAGTTTATCCTTACGTTCCTAGATGTACGTGCGGGAGGCAGACGTAGTGGATTTAAATTTTTTTAAAGAAAAATCTAAAATCTATCTTTAATTGCGATGCTACATTTTTAGAAAGTTTTTGTTTACTAGACTGGCCATCACAAAGCTTCTTTGTTTATGCGGCTGTTATAGACACAAAAGCCCTCCCAGAGATAGGAATGTTAGAACGAAGCTCTAGAAGATGTTTGTATGTTGAAACAGGTGTTCTCAAAGAAAATTTTGTGTCTCCAAAATATACTTGAACTATTGTACTACACTATTAAAACACAAAATTATTTGAGGCCGTTTTAAAAAAGTCAGTGGCGTTAAATAATGCTTACAATAAACTGTTGAAACATGTGCCTCACTTTCCAAGTGGGATCCTTGGTGTTACGCAAGAAAGCTTCCACTTATTATTAAAACCAACCTAACGGATGTGATTATCGACTCGGCGACTTCTAACATTCCGTTTTTTTGCACTCGTTCGCTCCCGCAGAATGAATGCAAAACGCATGTTTTCTCATCAAACGTGTCATAAACCGATTGTAAAAGAGGTTAGCTAGCCGGTAGCTGATGCGAGATTTTTTTTTGTTTGGTGCTTGTGCTCCTTTTTGGAAAATGTTCTCCTCTGGAAAAGAACTCCTTTAATCATCTTCCTCATCATCACCGCTATCCACAAGAAATTGAGGATGCGGGGGAGGAAGAAAGGAACGGCACGGGTCGATTCGCTCAAGTCAGGACTTTTAGACTTTCAGTTTCAGAGCTTTTTTTTGTGTGTTTGTGTGAACAACCCGCTCGGGTGGTCCTTTTGGTTCAAGTACCAAAGCGGCTTTCACTCAAAAGAGCAGCAGCCTCCAGCCTTTGGCGTCGGGAAGAAAATGTTGGTAGTAGCACTTTGATCGGATAGTGGTTGTGTGATCCTAGGCGTTTTTTTTTTCTCTCTCGCTAGCCTCATCAGACTGCGTCATTTTTGTGCCATTTTCTTCGATTCGTTAGGCTGAGCCATTTTTGCCATCGTCAGTTCATGCTTTCTTGCCACAAAAGAATCCTTTGCGGAGGGGGAGGCTTTCTTTTTTCGTGAGTTTGTCTAGCTCCTCGATGACCGTAGTGCGACATTCCACTAGTATTTAGCTGGTACCACGGATAGTCAGCAACTCGCTGCTCACGAAAACATGATACAAATATGAGCTGGCCGTCGATCGTCGGCAGTCTTCCATCAGCTTCCGGTTTCCTATCCCCTAACCCTATCTTATGTAGCTGATGAGATTCATTAGTTGATCTGTGTTGCTTTGATGTAGAAAAATGAGATATCGAATGCGGACCACGTTGGTATCACCTGGCTTTTTGCAGCAGAAGCGCAAATAAAAGAGTTTCTTCCCTTTGAGGTCTCCTTGAGCCAGCTACCATTCGTACGGTCTAGAAGGCAAACAGGATGCATTGAATCGCAAATGCACCGAACAGATCTAATAATGTATCATTTTTTGGCCGGTACGCAGAAGAACAGATGGCTTTGGTTTTCTTTCCTTCCCATCGAAGAAAGTACCACGAGCAAAAGGTTCGTGATGCGTGCTCTGTGTATGTGTGTGAGCAACGAAAATGAGCAAAGGCTCGGATCGGTCCGTCCGTTCACATTACAGCGTTCATGGAGACGGCAAGAAAATTTTTGTTTTTATTTTGCAACACAAGAATACTATTGCTGGAAGAAAAATATAAGTGTCCATTCTAATGCATTCGAGGGATGCGTTCTGATAACCTTCTTCTCACTTAGGTCCTGTTATGGTCAGAGCAATCGTGATCATACAACACAGGTATTTGTTATAGCAATATTAGAATGGTGATAATGTCATCTGCGAAGTAAGGCACTGGATGGCACGATAGCAAAATTAATAATTTAAATTTAATTCAACTTATATTTCAGGAATAACTATTGATGATAAAATTCAAATTGAGGTGTTAAATTGGTTTAAATGTCGATTGTTAAACAAAAGGGGTCTACTGCCAAAAGATCAAGAAACTTAAACGTTTGAAAACAAATTTGGCCAACAAAGCGTAGAAAATGGAGTTTAAACTCTCCATGATTATTTTGGTTAACAGTTATATGAATTCATTATTACTTTAAGAGAAAATCTCTATTAATGAAGGACATGTTTTCCTTGCTCTCACTTTAATTTTGTACATGATAAAACAACATGCTAATAAAACCGTAACCAATTAATTACCTGTTCATGTGAGGTCGATTGAATATTACAGTAACAAACATAACAAAATATTGAGGACCAAAAAAGGGAAAAACAAGTGATTATAGTTTTGAAAATGAAACACTTCACTACAGCGTGTATAACTTTGACACGTCGTTTTTGATTCGATAGGAACTATGCAATGTAATGAAAAGCTGTTAAAAATACCTTTACCGTGAACAGAGATGGAAATGAAAGGAGCTAAATAATCATAAACACAAACACAGATCCTCTGCAATTGACCCACTTGGAAAGTCGTTCCCTCCCCGAACAGCTGCTTGGTGCATAAAAACAACAGCCAAGAACTTAACAGCCGTCTCGGGATTCCACAGCAGCACAAAAGTTGTAAGTAGTCGATGCGCGAAGTAGCTGCAATTAAAATGGAAATTACGGAAATTGCGAAAATTATATACTTTCTACGAGTGACGAGTCGAGATGGTTAAGATTTTGGGTAGAAAAGGTTTGAAAATTCAATGATAGACAGGACTTACGTTCCTTCAAAAGTGCGCTCCTGCACTAGTATGCTTCTCCATCGACGGCTTGTCTAAGATGTTCGAAGCGTAATTATAGTTTGTGGTAGTTGAAACACAGAAATAGAGTGGAAAGCGATCTGTGTTTGCACGAATAATTGCTTGGCGAAGCTTCTTTGATTTATCAAGAGAGTTAATTTGCTAGACGGTTTCGCTGTTGAAAGAAGCGAAATAAAGCTCAACTCATTACTAGTTAAAAATAGTAAAAGAAACGAATCTCTTTCCGTTGGACTTGGGGATAAATTTAGTAGCTACGCAACTGGTTGCGACAGTGGAACACAGTGGAATCAACAGTGGAAGTGAGTTAGCCCCTGTTGGTTTCCTCAGGTGCTGAAGGAAGATTTACGATTACATGCGAAAAAGGCTTGAGAATGCAATTTTGCTGACAGGGTGGGTGCGATCACGTGTGGGTCCGCACGCGTGGACGGTTCTTTGGGGATGGGACGAACGGAAATGACACGTAAATCAAGTTACGACGATGCAGATCATTAGGACATGTGCCTTAAATATGTGCGTTTATGGGGCTCCTGTGGAGTTTTATATCTTTTCAACGTGTGTGTTTGTGTGACCTAGAATGATAAAGAATGGGAGAACGGTATCCCTTTTCGACAGGGCTTTTTCTTCTCTCCCGGGAGGAGCTCGATTTATCCATTAGAAAACCAAAACCAAAACCAAAACAAATAGTAGATCAGCATCGGTGGTCGCAGCGAAGGACGAAAATCAGAACCCAGATGGGATACGGTTGGTTTGCAGTGCATATATGCGTCTGTTTGTGGACGGGAAAACGAAAGAATAAATTTCATTCGAATTACCGTATTTTTTTTCATCCGTAAACCTAGCCAAGAAAACCCCACCAGGTAACGACGCGGGCACACGGGAATGTGGTCATAAAACAAAGTTCTACGATCGAAGGGTTCTTTTTTGGTGCGGTGTGGAGGGTTTTTATTATTTCGGCTGCTCTTTTAGCGAAGCAATAGCCGGCGGCCTTGATTGAACGAATCTGTTTAGTCAGCACCGGGGCGTAAGGTGCGACACCATGGACCGGAAGTGATGGAAGCCCGTGGCATAAATGTAGCCATCAAAACCTTGAAAGGAAGGGAGAGAACACGGAGCACTCGGTCCGGTGAAGAAATAGTGTGCCATTTGCAGGTTTATGGATGTATTTTATCTAAAAATCGATCCACAGGTCGAGAAGTGGCATTGGTCTGGGTGTGTTTGTGCGTTTTTGAAACAAGCGTAACCAAGCCACAAAGGTATTTTTTTGGTAGTAGGTTTTATGTTTTGTAAAGGAGGGTTTTAAGTATACGTATGGCTTACAGTATGGCTTACAACTTGTCAAGTAACAGCAGTTGTTTATAACTTCATTGCAGTGGTAATAAATACAATGAGTTTTCCCCGTCATGTTCCATAATGCTACTCTGCTT
>JXXA01017400.1:0-18779 GCA_000956255.1 Anopheles punctulatus
AAAACACACATTTTGAGGCTTTTATAATATTTACCTAAGTGTGTTTCTTTTCAATTTTAGAAAAAAATGCGATTTTCATAGCAATTCGGTTGAAACCCGTAACACTATATAAATTTATGTTGTTGAAGCAAAATGTGTGCTTTAGGCAGAATTTATCGATAGTAAAATAAATATTTGTCAACTTATTGCAAGAAACATGATAGCAAATCTCTCAATAGAAACTCACCTACTAGTTAAAATGTGTCAGTTGAAGTTGAAGTTAACAAGCGTTTTAACGAATATTTGTAAAAGTCTTGATTAGTTTTCCTTTGAAATGGTGTGTCATTTATTTTTTCAGATTTTTTAATTCTTTTAAGATTCATATCATGTATCAGCAATGGATTGTCAGCACTTTTTTTATATGGAAGAGTTGATAAATAGTGAAAATATAGTTTATGTTAGGTGGAAAATTGTTTCACAGAGTTTTCCAATATAACTTCCTCATGTTTTCGTTGGACGAGCTGGCTTCGGTTAGTTTTATATTCTTTCTTTTTTTATTGTTATCATTATTGCAACTCCTTGAGCTAATTACAATAATTTAAGTTCATAGTTCAAGTAAAGATTGAAATTTCGTTTTTACACCCTTCTTGTTTTCAAGAAATGAATAAAACATGAAATAAATCAGTCAATAAGTAAGGAGTAAAAAACGTACGGATCTTTTGTAATGTATTTTTATCCAAACTTTATTTTGAATATTCTTATTGAATATTCTTATTTCATTTACTACCGGTTTTGTATTGTGATTATCAAACACTTGTTAATAAATATTTGGTGTTTCATTTGTTGCTTTAACTTCAACCGAACCAAGACACACCATCTGCCTTCGCTCATCCGGCGTATCTCCGGCGTAATGATGCCGAAGCCGTGGCTTGAGTACAACCTGCTACACCTGAAGCACATGAAAATCGACGCCATTTTCTTCCCCTCAGCAGTCCACGCGCATTCGTTACCCTTCGTTGCCCCCCCGATATCGCACCCTTTGCACAGTGTGGTAAATAAAAAAACAACCGAGGCACAAACCAATAAGAACCACCGCACGAACACCGGCAGGCAGCGTGTTGGGGCCGATTTATTTGCGGCGATCCTTGCGCGAGCACCGCCCCCAGCAGATAAGCAGTGGCTCCCTCGGCATGATCGGGAGCTGCCGGCCCCCAGCCCCCCCAACGCAACCGGTGTCGAAGAGTACTGTGGCACAAAATGGGTACGGCGCATCCTGGAACAATAATTTAGAAAAAAAAATCATTCCATCGGCTACGAACACGATACGCGGGTAATTACTGGCTGGTTGGATTTGGTATGAGGCTGGATGTGGGATGTGGGAGGGGGGATGAAGAAGGTGGAGGCGATTAGCAGGCCAACAGGCGGATGGTGGGGAAGGTTGACTAATAATTTGCCACACGCGCGCGCGCACCTACTCTTCGCATCCTCTCTTGGACGCCCTCACTGCGCGTATCTTCAGAAGGTACGTTTTGTGCGCATTTTGGTGCGGGAGTCGTGACTCGGGCAAATTGTTTGGTAGGCTGGAAAATCATACACGGCCGGGCGCAATTACTTGCTGCACGGCACCGACCGCCTCCAACCGCGAAGCCGATCAGCTTGTAAAATTACACATTACGGATCAATTTTAATGATCCTCGCGCTGCTTGGATGTGCTGTCGCTGCGTTCGGTCTCTAAATATTTGAGACCAGTATTCCAAGATAGTGACGATGTATCTTCGACGACGTGTTTAAAGCAATATTGTTAAAGCAACTCATATTTTATTGATTTTTAACCTCTAGCAAATTCATTACTAATTCATCAAGAAAATACCGGAACTTCCAACAGCAATCGGTGAAACGTGTTGAAGGTAGTAAATAATTATGAAAACCCTTCGATCATCCTACCTTATCGTTAAAGTAGCGCTAGTAATTAAACGCAATCTAGAATTGTTTGCGTTAAAGGAGGCAAACCGATAAACGTTTGCCCGTAGTTCGCCAAACGAAACGATCGACAGCTCGGCTGAAGAAGCGACAACGACTCGAAAGTCGTGATAAAAACATCACCCTACGGGTAGCAGCGATTGGGCGAGGATGGAAGGGAAGGCTTGGTTTTCCTTTATCCTGGTCCTGAGGTGATTACAGTGCATCCGTTTGACCGTTGAAGCGTCATTCGCAGTGACGAAGCGATTGCGGCAATTGTAGTGTTGTTGAAAACACGATCCAGTTGATGCAGTTCTACTAAGCGACGAACCCGAACTGGAACCTTTGCCGCACCAGGCCTCTATTTTAGAGACCAGGAACGCATTCACTGCACGTCTACTGCAAACGAAGCGGATTGTTTCGTATTGGCAATCTCGTAACCGTCTAGCGTACCTTGAGAGGGTTGCATCTGGTAGGGTAACCACTTTGTAATTGGCGAGGCGATTTAATTTTTAGCTTATGAAATTATGCCCTACCCTGAACTACCAGCGAACCCAGGATGGGGATGAGCCAAGAGCTAAAGCCGTCGTGACTGAAAGCGTCCGATGCACTAGCATAATTTCCAATTTGAAACAATAATTACCGCGGGTAGTGCAAATTGAACTCTTTGCCAAGGTGCAATTTTTAGTTGCTGCTTGCATAAAATTACTCAGTATAACTGGTTAAAAGGGTATGTATAACAACTATACAACTCTTGCATCAGGTTCATTTCTTAATTTTCGAAATATGAAATCATGTAATATAAGAAACATAAGTCGACTGAATCAGAATCCTCCACTTCATTACGATACGATGTTCAATATGGTATCCGTTTTTCGATGCTTGCCTTACGTTTGTCTGACTTCCTCGCAGTGATATATAAAATCACCCCTCGGGCGTTCCGAAGCAACACTCCAGCAAAAAGCACAATCAATTCACCACACATAGCAAAACGTAGTCAAGCAAATCCCCATTGTTGAAATGGTGCAAATGAAGGGTTTTGATAGCGCGTGCGCCTTGCAGTAAAGTGCCACGGGCAAAATGGCAACAGCGGCGAGGCAACCGAAAATGACCATCATTCACTTGTGGGGTAAGAAGCGTATGACAACGATGACGACAGTGTGGAAAGAATGATAACAAAATGGCGTTGCGCGGGATGTAATTTTTGAAGGGGCGGCACAGTGAAGTTCGTACGAGTTTGCTCTGGAGATGGCAAAGGTTGCTGGTTTTGTTAATTTATCGTCCTATTACACATAACAGTTGAAATCAAGACTTTCAGGAGATAATTTATTGATCTTCTTTCTATTAAAATATGCTTGGTTAGAAGGTTGATAAAAAATAATACTGTCGACATAGATTCTAAACACATAATAACCTCAATAAGCTCATGTTTTGCAGTTTGATTAAATAATCACTCAAACAGCCTTTATCATAGGTTGGTTTGCTCAACTGGCAACAGTGCTTCTCTGTTTCCCAATAAATGTTTTCAAACGCCTACTCGAACCATAGCATTCAGCACGTTTCATCACCGCGGTATCCTTCGATTATCATCGTCAGCATCTTACTTTGTCGTAAACGAACAATCGGGAAGAAAACCAACCGGCCAGTAGCACAGAACGCATCCGACTGTGGCACGGAGCCGTCGGAACGGTGTACATAAGGAGGTGTAGTAAGCAGTAAACACTGGCGTGTATGTATATGACACGACGCGTAATGAAAGCATAACAGACGAGCGAGACGAACGCATAGCGAGACGGAACCGAAAGTAACCGTCGAACCGGTGAGAGCGACCGTAGAGGAGAGCAGGAAATCGATGCACCGCAATGCATCACGAGTAACCCACAAACACAAACACACACACAAACACACACACACACACACATACATACATACGGGAGAGCGCAGGACTGCGAGGCGATTGCATTTGGAGATGGCGGGGATCGTCCGGAAGGTGGGTCCTCATGGTGGTGGTGCACCGGTAAGTCATATTGAACATGTTTTGCCGGTCGCCTTTGGGCCCGTTTGGCGTCGGGATTTGGTTGCTGGCGGGATGTGTTGGTTACTGCATGCACGGTGCGATGCACCGCGTTCGACTGCTCGCTGATTGGGCGGCTCGGCGGGTGCAATACAGAAGGACCCGAACGGAAGAACTGGCACCGGTGCCGATAAGCAGCGGAGCGGCAGTAATAAAACGCTGTATGAGTGGGGAAGAATGGAAGGTAGAAAAAAAACTTCGATCCCTTTGGCGTGTGTGGAGTGGTGGGCGAACGGTCACAACTACTACATCCCGTTTTGGTTTCTTTTTGTAGTACTTGCTGGTATTTGCTCCGATGCTCTGGGTGCTGCATGCAGGAATTGATTTGGGAGGAAATAAAAATTTATGCACAGCGCGCTGCTACACCGCTGCAACATTCTCATTTGATTTTTATTTCGTGTGCTCGCTTTCGTTCCAACCGCGACCGCCTACGGTTGTGGGCTGTTGCTACCAGAAGAAGAAGAAGTAGTAGTAATGCATAAAAAAGAAAACCGTGTCCTAGCCCGCGGGCCAGCAGCCCGACGAGATTCGATTGTGAGTGGCACATGGGATTTTGGTATTTGGTTTTGTTTGGATCTTCAATTTTCATTACCCCGTTCCGGTGGGACGCGATCGACGTTTGGGTAGTTAATGAGCGTAATGAAGCTTTTGTTTCCATTTGCCGCACTGTTGGAGTCGTTTCCGAGCCGTGAAATTTTTTATTGGCGTAATACTAAAAAAAAGATGTGAAAATGTTGAAAAAAGATAGAATACAAATGAGCTGTAAGCCAACCAGAAACCATGATAAATGTCAGTAAGTGCTTTGGAAAGATTCAATCGCATAGAAAAAGTTTGCAATTACAATAATCAAAAAATATCGTGCGGAAAAACAAAATGGTTAGTGTAAATGATTACTTTTTAAAGTGTGCGTTTCGTTATATAATTCGATTATATTTAAAAATGGAGCGTTAAAAATGTAAAACAAAACTAGGAAGGTCTTCTCAAGTTTCATCATTCCCTCCTTCCGATAAACATACTTTGGCGGCATTTTTTGAAGCTATATTTGCATGTCTGTAATTGACCTTTTGGTGAGGTTCTTTCCATTCACCTCCAGTACGACACGCTATCAAAATCTCTTGTCTTAGTCCCTGCTCGTTTCAGCTATTTCATGTCTCTCGTCTAGAGCTTTCATTGAGTAGCGGACCACTCCTCATTCATTAAAATTGTACATTCAAATCCGATCCCACTTGACCCTATGCGCGCGTGAATTCTCGCATAGCAGTACCTGACCCCTCGACACGGTACGGGGCGTCGGGCGCCTCACGCAATCGCATCGCGCACAAACCGTCGTCAGCATCTTCAACGCTAGGACACGATGTGTGTGAGTGTGTTTGTGTGTGGCAGACAGCATGATTATAGGTCCATAGGTCCAGTCCTAACTCCTTCACCTCAAACGAGATCCCAACGCTTCGCGGGCAGCGTGTCCAACGAAGGTTGAAACGTAGAAATATTCTTTCTCAAAAAAAAAAAAACGTCATCATTATAATGACATAAAATAATAATCGTAGCTCCAAAAACATGATGCTTTAATAATGATGGACAATTAGATTGGTTGCGGTGGTTGTGTGGTGTTTCTTCGTGGGTCGTGTTTAGAACCGACCGCAATATGGGTGAGAATATCGTCGTAACTGTTGCCGGTTGAGGTATCTCAGGGATCATAATCAGGCCACCGGGAAGTTGATCCTTTCGCGTTTGCGTAGCGCCATTTGCGCGATCACAAAGCCGTGGCGAACGTTTGTGTTCGACAGTTCATCCGATCATTACGATCGCCGGCAGGAGGCAGCAGGGACGAGAGCGAACATTCGCTTTTCGTGCTAATTTTATGGCAGATTTCCACGAAACACGCAGCCACAAACCTGAAACCGCCGGCCCCTTCTCGATTAATCAAACAAATCTCCGGCGTTTGATCGCGAGCGCACGCTCGGGCGACGCCCGATAATCCTCCCTTTTTCGGTGCGATGCGATCATGATCGACGCACTAAACGGCACTGGACGGTGTTTAACGCCGAACCATAGCGTACGGCTCGGAGCGCCTTATTCGAATGAAAGGGTAAGAGCTGCAGGCACGTCCGTGGAGGGTTTTTGTTTTGCCTTATGGTGTCTGTAATTTTAGAAGGGAGTACGCCTCATCATTAAAGTGTGCGAGATCTTCTCGGTATGATTTCTACATTGGTTTGTTGCGAGATATTTGAATATCAGTGGATGTTACACCACCGGAAATAGAAGCCTTAAAGTAAGACTTCAAACTTATCGGACAGGTGTCATCTGTCACCTGCGCTAAGTACCGTGTGCCGACAAAACCTCAACTCGAACAGCTATTATAACCGTTCCGTGGGAATTTCTAGCCTGCTTGGCTCGGAAACCGGCAAATGACCTCCACAAAGTCTCCTGTAGCAGAAATTCATACTAAAACCACCGATTTGAGGTTAGACATTAGTAAGCCTATAATTATTACATTTCGACTTTATGCTCTGATCTGATGCATTTTTTTGTTTTGTGTGTGTTGTTGTTGCTCTGTTATACGGTCGTGTTTATGGCAGCGATAAGATTCGAAGAAATCGTTCCATAAACCCTAAAAAAAGCACGATATGATAAATTCGCATCGCATACAAAAAACAACAGAACCACCCGACTGACGGCGGACTCCTTCGACACCTCCTGATCTCTTCTTTGGCGTGGTGTTATATTATCCCTTCCACCGGCTCGAAGCAGAAAAGAAGCGGGACAACACAGAACACGCATCCACCCCCACAATTAGAGGGTCGCTTTTGGCATGTGCTTTTTGGGGCAACATTTTGGTTTTATTTTTTGGTTTTGTTCGTTTATGTTCGCTGCACTTTTCGTACGTTTTCGCGCACGAAAACTAGAGGGAGGTCCGTGATCGTGTGGTCGCAAAAGTGCAGCAATCTGAAGGTCGATCGCGGACGGTCGGGCGCGCGCTACATTGCATTATAATTATCCGTGCGTTGTTCCCCGTTTTGACGGCCCGGCGGTACCTGGCGCCGTCTGAGGAGGGGTCCATAACGAGGGCCCAAGACATTCCTTTCGATGGGGGATGTAGTGGGCGTCCGCGAAGTGCCGCTTCAGTCTGGCCGCCTCGGTCAGTGTCTTCGGCGGCGGCGTCGGTGCGTTTATTGCATTTACACATTTTGGGCAAAGGGGGTTTTAGGCTGAGGTGGCACAGAACTTGCACTCTCGTGACGTGGCTTTTGTTTTGCGTCCCGTGCGTGCCCGATCGGATTGATGGATACAACATTAGCCGCACCGACGGCTCAACGACCGGTCCGCTCAATCATTTGCCGGGGCTTTTGCATGCCCTGACCGATAACGTGCCCATCGCTAATGACTCTCCGGCTCGTGGGAGGAGAAGGATGTGCGGAAGCAGCAAAGTTTGGCCTCGAATCCCGAGAATTCCGGATAGCTTGCATGATGCATGGCGCGCGATTACGGAGAGCGTAGGGAAATTAGATGTGGTCGTTGGCAGAACGACGAACGAGCAGGGATAATGATGCAAAAATGCAAAAATCTTCGGTCTTCGGGCGAGCTGGGAAGCTATGGGGCCAGCGGGCAGGGGATGGACCAGAAAAGGACCGTAAACGCTACAGTTCCAGTGGGTGAGTTTAGTGCCTTCGAGCAAGTTGTCCGACTATCATTTGCATTGATTAGAAGGCGTGCGAGATTATGCGAATCTATTGGGAGCACGAACGTGACTGATCTAGATGAGTACGTCTCACTGTCGAACGCCAATTAGCTCGGAAGGTATTGATATAGCTGCGTGCTATAGGAATTTGTATAACACATTGTATAACACTTTATAATATTGATGATAACAGAATGCATTTCGTGTTTTGAATGTATAAAGCTAGAAGTAGACACTTTCTATCTATTTTATGTAGGTCTTATATGTTTTGAGATGCTTTTCACAAATTTCAGAGTTCAAATTTTCTTATTTGAATCTCTACGATACCTCCTGTTCTTCTCATCTGAGTTTGCAAAATATATTATTAGTTCGTAGAGTCGATCTGCGTATTTGCAGTAGATCATCTGAAAAACATAAATTAAACGACAGAACAAATATTCGAATGTGGCGGACCATAAAAAAAAACAACAACAAAAAAGTGCACACGACTCGTCGCCGGGGGCTGTGACGAGATCACACGCGGAAGTCTCGTGCCACCGTCACCGTGCCGAGATCATGCGAGAATGCATGGTTTAATTAATTTGATTTTTCGGTCATCGACTTCGGCCCGGTCTCGGGCTTTATTTACTAAATAAAATGATAAATCGCTGTCGGGGATGGCGTCGCTTGCGTGGACGCTCCCACAGCGTCACACAGTCACCGGGGGTATTCACAGAGGGAAGAGACGGAAGAGAAAACGGAAACACAGGAGTCCGACGTGTGGACCGATAATTTGTCCGCCGTGCGCTCTAGGGCGACGAACAGGAGGGACCTTAAAGTGAAGGCTTCCTCTCGGCGGGCCGTGGGGCTACCCTTTGTGCTAAACGAAATAGTTTATAGCGAACCCGGCTTTACACGGCCCACCCTAATCTCGCCAAAATGCTCGACGATCCTTCCTCGGGTAACGGGGCTTTTTGTGGTCGATCCTGCCCTGAAGGATCTCGCACGATGGCGCTTCTTCGGTTCAGCACATTAAGACACTACGCCGCCTAGGCCAAGCCCACGCGTCGTGTCCCCTTCGAGACGCGGGACGCGGTTGATGTGATCATGTCCGCTGGAGGCGGTTGGGGTGCACACACACACACACACACACTCGACCGAAGAAAAAAAAAGGGAGAGCAACCCAAAACGAACGAGGAGTTGGTAGTGATTTATACATGTTAGCACGTGATCGCTTCGAATTATGAATAATGATTTGTTTTTATGTTGCTGTTCGATTTTACGACTCTCGGTGGGACCCCGGACCCCCTCTGGGTGTTGTTTTCTTTTATTCCGCTGATGTTTATTTATACTGCTTCGGAGCACTCGGGTCGGTTTTCTACCGGCGGGTACGATGTTGGGTTCGCATAGTTCGTTTTCGCTTCCCCCTGGAGGAAGGATGCAAGGACTGCTGATGACTTCTGCGGGAGCCAGAGTGCTTCGTGGTCCCGTGTTGGCCGCGCGCGATTGAAACATTTCTTATCCGGCGCCGTGCGCGACGTTCGGCGCCGTTTGTGATCGTTCGGTGATTGATTGCTATCGTCACCCCCGTGGACGCCAGTCGCCGACTCACATCTGTTCCACCTCGCAAAGCAGGCGGCACCGAACTAAAGTTTAAATTCAAATCCGAACCCTTCACCGCGTGCGTTTGTGCGTTTAGTCCGTGTTCGGCAACCATCCGGGCTGGTGCAGCAAACCCCTTTCTTTTCAGCCAGCCCTCCCGCCGGGATAATTAGATCGGTTACGGTTGTAACGGCAGGGCCGGGGGAAACCATCGTCCTAACATCAAAGAGCACAATCGGCGTGTGTTGGTGGTTGGCTGGTTATTATGATTATCATTATCGGGTTTTAAAGGATCGGGTGGAATGGTTACGTTTTATAGTTTGATTGCAGGACAAGCTCGCCTTAAAAAAAGGTAACATTTGGTGGGTTTTCGGTGGACAGATAATGAGCTTCAGGCTTTCGGTCTTCTCGTATCAATTCAGTTTCATCGTTGCAAATTTGTTGCGTTTTTTTTTTCTTCAAGCAATCACGGACGAGGAGCAACAATGTCACATGTGCTTGATTTATGGTGAACCAAACAGTGTTGGTTGAGAAGAAATTTTGGTTGGTGAGGCTTTTAAATTTGATGCTCGTTACAGTGCCATCTAACTGAATTATAGAATGATTTCTTTGACAATAACATGGCTTTTTCTAGAATTATACTGCTTTGCAAATTAAAATGTATCATTGTTTGAAAAAGAAAATGTCAAAACAAAACACTAGGCTAGGCGGCTGGACTTACTAGGCGCCAGAAAACCTAACTTAAACGATGGGGCTTTCGTTATGCAAACGTTTATCTATTGAACCTTTTAAAAAAAAAAATGGTTCGTTTTATAGAGCACCATTTTGTAGAGCGATTTTGAATAACAACAATACTTTGATCACCACAAACGATTCTCGAGAACTATTATTAATTTACCTAATAATTTGCATAATCTGTGGCCGATTTGCTAATCCGCAAGGATGATGACACGGTGCTAATTTTCTTCAAAATTCTCAATTTGCGAACGCTACCGATGCGAAGGAATGTCCGAAGAAAGCATTTCACCTTCCATTATAGCAATTCGAACGAATTCACAAGTATGTAATTCGTTTCAGCCGTCTCCTTTCGGTTCGAGACACGGCCCGATCAGCGTCGGTGCAGTCGAAGGAAATCAACGAATTAAATCGAATAACTCACAAATTGCCATTCTCCGCACCAAACGAGCCATCAACGAAGAGGAATGCGGAGCAACTAACGAGCGATGCCCGAGCGAGACGGATCATTTTGGGGCCCGTTTGGCTCGATTCCGAAAGGTGTATATTGGGGTAGAGTATCGTTTCGACCCTCCACCGCAATCCTCCGTCATCATCGTTCTCGACGTTCGGGAGCAATCGAGCGACGTCAATAAAATGATAGACTTCTTGAGAAAACTAAATTAAATTAATGATTTTATTGATACCAATCTGCTGTGCGCGGGGCAGGTACGGAGAAGCTCTCGGAAGGGCGAAGGACGCAGTGCTGGTGAGTGCGTTTGCAGTACGATCCGATACGCGGCAATAAATAACGGACACTGTTCATCGCCGGCAAGTTTGATTCCAAGGTACGTCCCGACGTCCCGTGTGTGAGGGAGTGTCAGCCCATAAGTCGGTCTCGACTGGACCCGGGGGAGACGTATAATTTGATATCACAAGAAATACAGCATTCGGTGCGGTGCCTCGGTGTTCGCTGCCGCTAAATATCAAATCTCTGCCGACTGCCGTCTCGAGCCGCTAAGCACGGAGGTCGAAAGGATCATCGGGAACGTTCGCCAATTCACCGGCCCGCATTTGTCGAATGCCGTTCTGGAGCGTGTTTCTGTGTCTTCTCTACCTGCAAAATGCTCCCAAGTCACGAACTACGGGAAACACTCTGAACAACAATAAAAAAAAAGCACAGCTCGATCGAGCTCGATCCCACAATTTGGATCCCCCAAAACGATGGGAAACCTGCTAGGATCGTCGCACCCAGCACGACAGGTATCGGTAGGAGCTCCTAGTGCCCGTGTCGGGACGGGGTTTGAAAAAAAAAAAGACGAACGCACCAGCGCCGGATCCGAGCTTCGCGAAAGGGAAACGGGGCGTAACGGCGATGTTTCGGTTTCGGGTACGGGGTGCATAACGGGCAAATTGTAGGTGTACGGTTCCCGGTATCATGGCATGGCAGACACGCATTAGAGAGCGGACTGGTCTCGTTTCTCCCACGAAACTACAGTGCTGTGCGGTGCGAACGTTTGGCGGTCCCTGTGTATCTTCGGAAGCACACGTTATCCGGAGGAGAATGTAGCCAACGCTGTCACTCACTGTTGTTGTCAACAACTCGGCGTCTCGGAGTGGTCCTGCGATTCTGCCCAGATATTGGCGTCGAACGAATGTCCTCGAGCGGAATTATAGGGTAGTGTTTTGGTCAAGGCCTTTACCTTATTCTTCCTTTGCATCGAATCACATTCAGCCTTAAGAGAATCAGAACGAGAGCATTACCTGGCAGAGGGTAGTTTGTTGGGTTAGAATATCCTAACGTATGCACGGAGAACTAATACCCCAAGAGTGTCGTCCAAGTGTATATTCACCCATATCAGCTTTGATTTCGTGCATTCTTACTTTTACTTCTTCTTCGGACCAACTCCACCTACTGTTCTTGGAGCACCGATAGCTGCCGAGGGCGGAACGAGCAGACACTCAGACACACCATTTCCCTTCCTCCGGCAGCTCCAACAGGATCATCATCGGCTGATAATTGTCCGGCACGAATGCGCTCCGTCAAACGCGTCCTGCGCAACCTAGGAACACCGATTGGTCCAGCGATGGTTTAGGTATAATAATCGGTAATAAGGCTACCGGAGTTTGGCCGTGTTTTTTTTTTCATCCTCTTGGCCTCTCCCTTCTGCCCGTGCGTTGGCATGTTTGGCCGGCGCGGTTCGAGAGTTCGTGTCGCTCTTTTTTGTTGTTCTGTCGTGCCGGTTGACGTGGCGCGTATGCGGAATTCGGATTCCCGGGCAGCGTGCGTGGGAAACCGGGTTGCTGCCGAGTTTCTGCTGCCAATAAATGCTCCCCGGGCGATCTTCTCTCCCGCGTGTGAGCCGGGCTGGGTGCCGGGGTTTGCGGCAGGCGTTTGGAACTATCCTACCCCTCATACTGCCGCCACACCGGGCCCAGCGCAGGGCAGCGGGTGGATGGATTTGTTATGCTCCAAAAACAGCCGATGGCCATCGGCCGCTCGTCCGTTTCGGAACAGGGTTTGATGGATGCGGTCATCCCGAAAAGCCATGTGCAACCATGTGCGAACAGATTTGAGGATGGCTGGGTTTTTTTCTGTTGGAGAATTGTATGCATTTTTAATTCCCGCCCCTTGCCCGGGTGGGCGGCCCTGGTGGGAGGAAGGGTGTAGGATTAATCACAAGTTTGTGGTTTGTGGTTGCGAGCATAATTTATTGTTCGACACAAGCGCTATAAAAGGATTATGTGTAGCAGCAAAATAAAAACAAAAATGGCACGAAATAAAAATGCAACCACACACATGTTCCTATCGATGGCCTAGAGCAACAGTAGCTGCATACAAAGCTGCAGTGGGGTATTTTTTTATTGCGAAACGTTGAAGGTTCGTGCGATACAAGCGTTTTTTTCCGCTTCATGAGAACATTGTTTTGGAACATGATCGGTAGTTTTGTTTAATTTATGGTTTTACCCCGCTGAAACAATGATATTAAACACATCCAGAGCGTGTTTGTTGGATTGCCATAACAATGCGAGTACATGCGCACAGCAACCAGATAGTGGACGATATCTTTAGCAGAAATTTAAACAATTGTTTGAAATCCGGCTCGAGGGATGGAAAGTGTTGAAAAAGTGGGCAATCACATTAGAGAAACTGTTTCAAAAACTACACATAAATAAAAATCGTTACAATGTAGTCAAAACTTTTTCCCCAAACCGATCTTGTTTCGATTCTATTTCAACATACGATCCTCTTGAACTTCTTCATTCTTACGCCATGAAAACCACATAAATTTGCTGGTAAAGTCGTGAAGGACTGTTTGGAACTTTGTCTGCGGCGCTAATTGCCGCAATCGATTCGGGTGACTGACTTTGCTCCACTGTCGATACGATAATGACCGAGGGATGGGCCATATACGATCGCTGCAATTTTCCGTTGGCCACAAAGCACTACGGTACGCACGCAACGTACGTGGCCTTTTTATTAGCCCGTCGATGATGATTAGAGCGCTGCCTGAACATTGTTGTACGCTGAAGGATCGAACCATCGCCGTCCCTGGTTCGGAAACGGGATCAGCAGCGGAGCGGAGAGGATCATCGACTGGCAAACAGAAATGCCCCACGCACGCGTATCGATTAAGCGTTCGCCTCGGGTGCACTAAAAATGGCGCAATACTTTGGCGTGTCTCGCGCTCGGCTGAAGTGCATTTCCTGGAATGCGTCTTAGAGCTGTGCGCGCGGTGCGTAATGATTGCGAGGACTCCCTTCCAGTCTCACACCGGCAGCAGTGTGCGTACGACGCGATCGCGTCGGAGTTCAACCGGAGGCCAACCGTCGGAGCCAATCGACGTTTACAGGCCGCGTGCACTACAATTTGGACGGCGCGATTCGCCCCAAACCAGCACGAGTTTGCGTGTTGCGCTTGGGGGAGTGCGAGAAAAATGCCAGAAAAATGGCCTCCAAGCTTGCCTCCCGCTGCGGGCCTCAACCGCCCCCCTTCCCTTCCTCCGGCTCCTTGCGAGTGTGAGTATCATTTGACGACATGCCACCGACATCATCGAAAGCGAGGGAAGTGACGGGGGAGGTCGATTGCGGAAAGATTTGCCAGGAGAGCTCTACTACACTTCGTCGTGCAAACTTCGCTGGATAATTTGAGCCAGTTTTTTTTCTCGATTCCCTCCGCTCGCTTTCCTATGCAATGGAAAACCGAACGAACGCGCTCTGGCGTAAGGATAATGAAAGGTATTACACCGGGACGCCGGGTAATGGTCATGAACTACATTAATTGCGGATAAATTTCACGTGGAAGATTGTGCTGCCTGCAGCGGGGGCAGCTGCTGCTGTTGATGGTGCTGCTGCTGCTGCGTGGTAATGTCTAATATTGGTACGGGTCGAGCGCCGTAAGCGAAACGTGCAGCAAATGCCGCTCTTGAGCGCTTGACGATTGGCGAAACGATGAGGTTGTTGTGTGAGATTTTTGACAGTTACAGGTCGAGGATGGGAATTTGGTTGTACGCTGCATGTGTGATCGTCCTTCTGGGATAATTAAGGGTTTCAGGATCATCCAAATTTGGTCTGCTTAAAGGTGTGCTGAAAAATGATCCGATGTTGCTGGCGAAGGCTAGGGGATCTTGTGTTCTATATAAATACGTACCATTGTATAGTTAAAATGGAGGCCAAATGTCAATTTAAATGGAAGCAGTTTTTTTGTATGTTAGTTAAGCCTTTTTGTGACAATTCCCTTCACAAACAAGTGCATTGCTGTACGATTCTTACCAGCACCGGTCAAAATCATCTACATCCGGTGTTAGTGGCCCTCCTCCGACCAGGTCGAAGGTGTCCCGAGACACAATAACAACTCCGTGCACATTGTGAGTTGTGTCATTGTAGCGCGAGCGTAAAATGTAAATAAAGTTATTTTTACGCATGAATAATAAAACAAATTGTTTTCCCCAACCCGTGGCCACTCCCCCTGTGTGCTCTCCGTGGCGAATGGAACTTTTCTGTGTGCATTAGGACGCGCACGATAAAGGATTGCATGGAGGGAAATCCAGCATAAAGAAAAACACCAGCCGCACACCCAGCAGGCGGTTTGGGATGGAAATCGGCTGGGGAGGGTGTAGCGTTAAATGGTATTTCACAGCAGGCTATTTGCCGTGGCAGAAGCATAAAACGAACTCTCGAACGTGAAGTGCAGCGCAAGAGCACGGACGTTCTATTTGCTTTGCAGCCACCGACGCACCAGCACACTTGAGATGAGACGCTCATTAGCGCTTCGATGAGAAGGGAGACACCTTCGCGCGGGACTCTTGCAGCGTAATCAGCTTGTTGTAAAATCGTTTCGAATCGTTTTCGCATTGGGGAGCGTAACGAGATGATGCGCAATCGTGGTGGATTGTCATATACTAAAAGGAAATTTCAATCGATAGGGAGATGGCAGCAACTGTTATACGGTTCCGTGTATCGTATAACAGAAAGGCTACTAAGATGAGCGTTGAATTTGACTAACCAGGAATAGCATTATAATTGCATTTGATAAACCATCTGCTATAAAAAAAACGTGCCCAATTCGTTTCGGAACCAATCGGTCCTCTTCCTGATAAGAGACTATAAAGCCCTCACCATTCACCAATGATGGTGGCCGAACGATAACTTCAGAGTCAAAAACGCACGCTTAACTCGTCCTATCTTCCCCAGATCGATCTCGGAGCTGAAACGCGGACCAGGGTTTATGGTCTTTTAAGTGCTTAATTAGGTTTATAGTATCTTATCGCCGGGCAGAACCCGAGTCATCGGCATATTTTCCGCTCATCGCAAAACAAGCCCATCAAAAGTCGTCGCGCCCTTTTAAAGCGGCGCTCGTAATCGACGTGCGAGGGGTCGAGGGATTCGGTTCCGGTTGTTTCCGGCACTGATGGGATAGTAATAGGGGACCTTTTTGCTTCGTGCGGGAAACGGTCCTATGCATGGGGTGAGAGTTAAAGACAAGTTGTTCAACAAATGGCGAGGGGATGGGCCGGTCCGGATGGTTATCTTCGCATGCAAATGAGATGTGATGCGATTTTGGGTTGTTTTTTTTTGAGCTGGTTACTACAAAACGAGTTAGGGTAACCTGCACGTTTCCTTTGGTCGAGGGCCAGTGTGGGTTATCGCACGGAATTATCACATCACCGGCAGTGAAGCTCTTGTGCACGTACCCAAAACGCACTGAGAGTTGATGATGATGAAAGGACACGCACGCAAACGTCGGGGTGTCTCTAATCGAAGGCACACGCTGGGAAGGCACACATACAAAGAGAAAAAAATCATATCTTTGACAAGAAGTAAGCAAAAAACACAACATACAAGGTCGGCGGTCAACAAAGAGCGGCACATGCGGCGTGTATCCAATTAAATTTCATAAACTAATTGGCTAATCGATGCCACTTTTTGCTTACCTGTTTTGGTATAGGTTGCATTTTGTTTTTGCTCCATTACACTCGCGATCCTTTAACGTCAGATTTTGCTCTGCCCCGTGAGTGCACCGCGAAGGGACGGTGCTAACTGAACCTAATCGATGGACGGTGGTTGGGTTCCGTGTTTGCTGTGCCTCCTCTGCTAGAGAGCATTGTCTGCCCTCGCATACCGAGGACTGGCGCGTGTGCGTTCAGCTCAAACGGCAGTTGAGTACACTCGACAGAAAAGGGTAGTTATTATTGTGATTAACGTACGCCAGCGAACGCACGCCGCATGATGTGTTTTGTGTCTTGTCGGAGTGCGTGGAAGTGCATCGGTGCCGGAGTGCAGACAGGATGTAATATTTTCGTTCGGGTGCGTTTTTTTTACGTTTGTTCAACATGGAATAAAAAAAAAAAGAGTAGAAGGTTCTAGCCATAAGACGCGAGAGATCATCGGTTACACGATTTCACGGAAAAAACGGACGGATTTCTCACAAAAAGGACCCTTGTTTTGGTAGCATGGCACGTGGCTTGATACAGGCCACCCGATACTACGTAATGATACTTTACTTCGTTTTTTCACGAGCAGGATTGAGGAAGCTGAAGTGTTGATTTCCTGACTCGTTGGGCGGGTGAAGTGTTACGTTTCAATATTGGGAAACTTTTTTTTTTGAGAGACGAAGGCGGATATTAGTGGTGTGAGATTATGTTGAAGTAGACACAAAACTGGGGAAAAGTATTTACAAACAAGAAGGGGTATCAGCATAATTTATCACAAAGGTTCTTCGTAAGTTACGGTTCCACAGAGGATGCAAGTAATTCTTAGTGAAAATGAAATAAATATTACTTTTTCATAAGTAAATCATACAAACTGATACCAATTTATTCGAAAGAGATCTGTGCTTTAACACGTAAATGGTTTGATTTTTTATGTTGATTTTTTCTACTCCAAGTATGAGCTTGAAAATACTAAAACCATTTAAATAGTCAACAGTCAATGCGTGATATCACTTTCAAATAATATAAAATGCTATTCACTATTAGTAACAATTCTGCAGACCGAACATTTCGCACGATCGCACGATTTGTCTAATATTTGTTTTTTAAGTCAAAAAAATTATCTTTTCTTGAAACGAAACATTTTCTTGAAACGAAAAACCAGCATGATTTTCAGCGTTCTTTCGCAATAATCCGTTAGTTTTTTTTTTCTTTCCCCTGCCAATAGCTACCCCGACCCTCGATCATTCGTAATAAGCGGTGATGTTTTATTTTTCCATTTCGGTAACACTATCCCTTTCGGCAGGATATTGATTTCAGGACACAGTCACGTGTTGCTCGTTGAAATCCATCAACTGGCTCGTCCGTATTATGCCGTAATTAAGTGGTTTTGTTGATATTGGATCAACCGTCAAGCACACCGTCGGGCGGTGGCTCACGGTGCGGCTGTAAGCATCGGCCGCCGTTCGTTGTTGACGCAAACAGGGCAGAGAAGCACCGACGCGGTCGCTGCCTGTTTTGGATACAAAATAATGTTTGCGCGCGCCCGCTTGACAAGTGCCTCGTGCTCGTCGGTGGCACGTTTCCAGGTTTCCGTTTTTCCAGGTGGCTTGAGTGAGCCGGGGCTAGTGGCTCTCGGTTTCCTAATTAAGAGCCCTGGGAAAGTGGCAGCGGTGTGCGAAAATGAGGCGAGAAATAAGTTTCTTCAAACGCGCTGGTAGGAGAAGCGCCGGTTCGACCACTGCCACCGGGACCGAAAGACACTTTCGGCCGGGTAAAGCCGGCCCGGATCATTCGAGGAAACATGATAAATCAATTTAAAATCTCCGCTTATCCTGTAATTTATCAGTCAGCCAGCTGATGGTACCTAAGCGCTTGCTGCGTTGGTGGCGGCGTGAAATTCCGAGAAGTTTTAAAACTGCTCCGTTCGCGACGACGGTGTGCGAGGACGACGACGTCGATACGGGTGACAACCGATCTCGGGGCATTCGACCGCGCTGGCAAGAAACTGCTTCCGGCAAAATACGAGCTGAAAGCTCAAGGACCGGTTGATACGGTTAGTAGCGGGCGGGCCGGTTCCGGCGATCAGTGCGGAAGTTTTTAAGTAACAAGTCGGCAAACGGTGGTCGGTTTTCGAAATTTTGCACCGCTTGCAGCCATTTTTGTTAACAAGTGCTAAAATTCACTCAGCGACACTCTAATCATGCGTTTTATCGTATCAATTTTCGTTAATTGTTTGCGCTTGTGTCGAACCTTGTGTCGAGCAGGGTAGAGAATAGGTGAAATTTCTTTCACAATCGAATAGTTCTGTTTTGGTTAATGATAGGAATCACGTTTTGGTGCGATCCTTGAAATTCAATTT
>JXXA01017403.1:0-11399 GCA_000956255.1 Anopheles punctulatus
ATATTTCTTCGAAAAAAATACTTGCGCCACCAGAATGCAAAACATTTCATTTTACACTTATTAAACAAGTATATTAACTACCAACACGAGCTCGCAGCGATGTTTAGCGATGAAATTTCAGCATTCCCTGCGACAAAACATTAAACCCGACATTCCACACTCAGCCCGTGCGCAAACGATATGTACTTCAGCATTTATCACCTTCATAATAGCCTCAGCGTCTCGGTTGCTTTCCCAATCTCTTTCTCTCTCACACACACACGCGCCGCCAACGGGTACGGTTTTATCGGTTCCAGTAAGTGATACTATCTTAAATGCTCTTATCACTGCCTCGACGTGCCATTTGTGCAACGCGAACCACCAATGCGAACAGTACAGGCGCGAAGGAATGCACCCAACGAAAGATGAAACCCAACCCGAGTCTGCTAGCATTCGTTTTGTCGCAGCAGCAAACAGCGTCTTGACTGGTCCTCGGTTCAATGCGTCAAGATGTTCAGCCTCGCACACACTCTATGGCTCTCTGGCTATGGCCGATTTTGTCGCGTGCAATAAAATGACACCTCTCTCGACGTCAGCACTCGACGATTTTTAGCATTGCGTATCGCGTACCGAGCGTCGCTGAAGTTTATTAAAAAATTACAATGGCTCCATTCGCACGGTGTTAAACGAACGAAGGAAAAAAAAATCACTCCCACTTTGCACGCCACCCACAGCGCCACGACCGAGGTGGTAGAATCATTCGCACAGGCACTCCAACGAAAAGTGCCAGGCAATTGAAAAAAGAGAGTGGAGGTTTAAAAAAAAACCTGATCCACACTACACAGAAGGAATTTAAAGAAATGAGCAGACGTGTCCGCCGTGTGATGGTAAATTGTAAAATCACAGCAAGGAAGGAGCGTTTCGTCACATATCTAGTTCCGTTCACAGCATACAAATTTCCGTGATTACGTATACAATTTCAACAAAAAATAACTTCTCAATTTACTCTAAACAAAAAAAATAAACAATAAATGTTACCTTACGGTAAATCGTAAATTAATAATCAATATTCCCATATTTTTATTTTAAACGTTTGTTTATTGAACCCGCCGTTTGGATGAGTTTGTTTTTATTCTATTCAACACTTATAATTAAGTATTTTGCCTTCATCTTTTTTACTTTAGGGATAAGATATATTTGTTCATAAGAATATACAAATTACAAGCTATATGGCCATTAATTCCGCTTTAAAAAAACTCAAAATTTCAATACTATTACCTAATTTGATGGTTAATTTAGGGGAAAATAATTTCGGGAGAAAAAACACTCCTAACAGGAGTATAAAAACCGCACCGCATCGCCAATAATAAAAGTTTATGTTAAGTTATACTGATAGCACGAAGTGTTTGAAAAAGACGTAAAGTATTTGTCGAAAAAAATATAATTCATAGAACAAAGAACAAGGAACAAAATAAAATAAATAGATTGTTGGTGTTTTACAACAATTAATTTTTCAGCAAATATTGCTAAAAAATCCTTTTACTCAAAAAGTATTATTGTAACAACTATACTGAAGAAGGTAAATATTTTTTAAAACATGTATAAAAGACGTTTTATCAACGAAAGTGAAGGATTTAAAATGATGACCAAAACCGACAGTAAGATGCTGTTTCTTTCGTCTCGTTTGTGACACTCCGTCACCAACGTACCAACGTAGCAATTGAATGGATTTTAAGAGCAACTCACAAGTGAAGAAAAAAGCCAAATAATGCGAAGGAATGCGGTGTCAAGATTGGCACAAGATGGCAACTGGAGTACGCGTAAGGAAGAGCGCACACGGCGCTCTTCGATGACAAAAATACGAGCCCATGGCTATAGCGCCATAGCAACCTGTATGACAAACACTTGCTACGATCCGTGTTCGCACGAGTACGTGTGTGTGTTTGTGTACCAAGGTGCGAACAAGGTATAGAAGATACGAAGCGAATAAAACGCATCTGAACCAAGCTCATCGTACCGCGAGGAATGAAGCAAGCCTCAAGGGATTGGCGCCATATTTATTTATTCAAACGTCAACGTCGCCTCCACCGTCGTCGGAGTCGTCTTTTACGAGTTTTGTTCTATTTTTGTTTTTTTTATTATTCTCTTGCTCCGAGCCTGGCTCGCGCGTAAGACAAAAGGGAAATATATAAACACGTTCCTATATTGGCAACGCGGAGCAGCGCGATAAAAATGCAAAACCATTCTCATCAGCATTCACAACCGAATGGCGCTTTCGTGAGCGGAATTTCTTGGCTTTTGCACGGAAGAAAAACAGAGCTTGCGGAACACTAGAATGCAGTGCGTTTGGTTTGTTTTCTCTTTTCCTTTTGCGCAGCCAAGTTCTTTCACTGGATAGGAAATCTTTTACATTTTTCGGAAGGTTTTTCTTGGAACTAAATTGAAAGATATTGGTGCTTCTAAAAAAAAGAGACAAAAGTTTGAGTAGTAAAAGATTGCTATCAAAATTATGAGGCTTATTTAATTTAGGCATGATTTAATTCACGAACTAAATAATTCACTTAAGATTGTAATTTATGCAAACAGCATGAATGGTTAATTTAATTCTCTTTTTCGATTCCAAACTCGTGCATTCTTTCAAACATCGATACTTTTAAGCGAGTGAAAGCTAGAAATGCATCCTTTTTTTAGATTGCTCTCCTCAGCATCATAACATATGCAGTGTTATCCACTGATAACATTTCCAAAATTAGAAACGGTCTCGATCAAAACCGACGAGACTAGCCCAATACCGATCGTGGAGTAATCGATATTGACAAACCACGTCTTATCGAACGCCGCTGAGCTTTTTTTTCCTTCTGAATTTTTGGAAACAACACAAGACGTATAACGTTGGATTACAATCGTTTGCAATAAAATTTCAACATCCTTAGACGACCAAACAACAATATCGGTGCGACAACGGTTCGAAACTTGAAACTAGGCAAAAATATTCTAAACCGACAAAGACAAATGTACTGGGTCGCTATAAATTCACTCCGGAATGCAAATAAAACTGATGCAAACAAACAAAAAAAACACAATTAATACCTCGCAAATTTTCTACAACCTTTTTCGAAAAGGTTGACACATATCACGACGGTACAATCGACGGTACAAAACTCTACAAAACCAGGGTACAAAAATGTATCCATCCCCATTACAACATCACCAGCCATTGAATGCACCATGAAATCGACGCCAATACAAATCTGGGAGAGTTCTATTTTTTTATTTCTTTGTTTTTTTGAGAAAAGCAACTGAGAAACCATTTTTTTTCTCTTTTATCATGTTTTCTCTTCTGGTGCAATTTTCCCCTGTCGTTCATGGCTCCGCTTTTTGTTTATTTTTCGCTTTTCTTCACAAGGGGCGTGGCTTCAGATATCTTTTCTTCTCTCTTTATTTTGAGGTGTTGTTTGTGGTGGTGTGCTTGTCGATAGGCGGTGTGCGATGGTGTGCGTGCGTCCATATGATTTCTTTTCGATCCGGGCACATGCGCCCAACATGCCTTGCATATTTTCTTACGACCAATGCATTTCTGTTGCCACCTCTCCGGGCACAACAGCACTACCACAATTGCTCTATTCGGATTTTAGCGAAATAGATGCTGTAGTGTGCGTTATGCGAATGAAAATCACCCCAAAAATCACCCCTTGTTTCGTTGCTCCTAAGGCAGGGGAGGGTTTCCAAAAGCCTTGTTTCCCTTTTCCATCGGTTTGAATGTGTACGAGCGTGCGTTTTCTCTCGCAAATGAGATTTACTCCCATGTACGGTTTGCTCAGCCTGTCTGCACATACACAGACGAGCGGTCAGCGGCCAACATAAAGCCATGCTGCGACAGCACGGCAAACCGAGGGTTGCTGCCAGAAGGCCGCCAATGCGAACCGTAGAGATTCGAGCCGATATTACTTGTCACCGCACATGCGTTTTGTCGTTCGTACCGTTCGGACGTGTGTAGTTCTTTTGAAGCCCGTCGTACTTAAGACCCACGAAACATCGACGCAGAACACATCGAACCGTGCGCGCGCGTGTGTACCGTACGTGTTTTTGCTAGCGAGATTCCTTTAAATCGATGTGAATAATGTGTCAACCAATGGGAAAGCAGTGAAACGTTACTATTTTAGTTACTGAAATTCGTGATTTGTGTGCAAGTTAGCGTACGGTGCTATTAATGAGTGACAGCAGCCCGTGAACAGCGCCAGACCGAATGATACGAAACGTACGTTGCGGTCATCGAATACCCCAAAAGCAAAACAACTGAAACAGGAAGTTTCGTGAAAAACCACACCCACATACGCGCGTAAATAACACGACACAACATGCTGGAGTTTTATCATAATCTCAACATTAACAGCGGGCTACCACCAGCGGCACCGGCGGCCGACACTAATTTAAAGGATAATAATAACATGCTCGACGGTAATGAGCGCACAGGTAAGATCCAACAAACAGGACAAACAGCAAATCGAAAGGTGTCGATGGTCAGCAAAAAGTTTGGTTACAACTCTTAACTCACTCTCGGGTTGGCTGAACGATTAGTGAGTTTGTTGAGGTGTTCTTAATTGTGCCTATTTTAATTTCAATTTGAACGTGTTTGTATGTCCATAATCAAACTGATTAGATGTGCCAATTGTTTTACTTCTAAACACGTTCGATTGGATTTTGTTTTTTGAAAAGATTTGTTTTTTTTTTGTTATTTGATTATTAATTCGATTTTTAACCGTTATTCGATTAGTAAAATTTTATTAGTATATTTGACCATAATTGGACCAAAGGTCAATCAAATGATTGTATTAATGTCAACCTGTCCATTTATTAAAGCCTTAATCTATCACGACAAACTGCTGTTCTTCCGCTGATAAGCTTATTTTTCCTATAGCAATAGTCAATTTAGAAATTGATTTTAAATATTAAAGGTTTCTATTAGAAGATAGGGTGCATGTTAAAAACTGAGTTTTTATTAGAACTGTTTCATGGATTTGTTATTTATTTGGGTTAGAAATAAATGAATGCTTATATATTTCATTATCGTATGAAATATAATTAGAAGAGATAATATAATATTCTACACACGTATTAGATCGAGTAGAACGATCAGTTAAAATAGTGTTTGGATGCACTAGCTGATATCATTAGCGTTGGTAAAAACGTGTGGTTGGATAATCTTTAACTGTTTCCCAAGTACTACAGCACAAAACATATTCAAAAACCATACACAAGTTCAATGTCACGCAATAATTCATTCTTTAGCGCTAATTCTTTAGCATTAGTGCAAACCTCTTTAAAGAACCTAATAAATTTGCAATAGCTTTAAGACAAACGTCTCCCGTATGACAGCTTGCAGTATAATATTCCAAAAAATCACTTTAACCCAGAGCCGCCCGGTAGCCCCGGCAAAGGAAATCTACATTCCAAACCCACAAAAAAGGAAGGAAGTCGACACAAAACTCGACGAGGTTCGATGGATTCGGAAATATTTGCACGCAGTAAACAAGCCCACTTCCTGCGCGGGCCGCCCTTGACGGATGATATAAATCCTTAAGCCAGCGGCAAATTTCCCGCAAACCTTCTCCACCCAAGTCCAACAACCTGGTTAACTGGTTGAGTTTTTTTGTTTTTTTTTTACGAAGGAGTTCCGTTACATCTCCTTACTTTCTCCCGCTTTCCAGCTAAAGCGCATGCGAACGTTCAATCCAAGTATGCGAGAGCAAAGGAGACGTTCACCTGTGCCTTACGCCGCAGACGTGCAGAGAGTGAGCGAGATGAACGATATCTGCGGAGGCTGTCGTTTAATCAATTCTGTCAAGCGTCTCCTACGGGACGCCATTTTTCGAGAGCCAGCTCCAAGAGCTGGTCGAGTAGGTAGGAAGGAAGTCTCGGGCTTCGGCTCATCATCAGGTCAGCCCACATTATCGGATTTGCAGTGAACTTTGGGGGTAGCATGGCCACTTTAACCTATCGCACCCACCCCCGGCCACCCTACCCGGCGTCTTAAAATTGTTCCTCAAGAGCAGCAATTTCTATTAAATCGGGTGTTTTCTCGCGTAAAGCTCGCCCAACGCCATTAGCACCATTTGCTTGCTTCAACGAACCCACCAGTGCCGGTGCAGCGGAGTGGACGCATTTCAAATTTACTCGTGGAGTGGAGCGCCGGTTACGGCGTCCGAGCCGGAAGTCCTTTTCCCGGGGGGTGGGGAGGAAATTTCCTCGAAAATAATACCCATTTACCCGGCAAGTTAACACTTCAGCTGAATGTTGGCTTGGGCCCGGATCAAGCAGTACTTCTCGGCAAACCTCCACTCGAAAAGCCACAAGCACCGACGAGACCGATCGGACATCTTGATGAAAGGGAATGGGGCGAGAGAGGGGTGGCCGCGGGAAATGGATCGGATCTTTTACAGCCAGGTGGAGAAAACTTTCTCGAACCGGACGGACCGGGGTCGAGTATAAAGCCGTCAAGTAGTGACCGTAATCGATATTCGCTTCGCTGGGTTAAAGTTCGTACCACTTTGGCTACCGAACGCGTGAAGAACACTCTCGACGTTGAACGCCATTGAACGCAGTGCACATGCCGGCGGCCAGGAGGCCCAATTTGGGCAGGAGGGTGTAAAGTTTTAGGAAGCTAAAAATATCGACAAGCGTTTTGCCCGAAGTCCGACTGGGAATGCTTTAAGGTGCAGCATGTCGCGAAAAAGCTTTAATTTTTGATCACTTTAAAGGGCATATTGAAGTTCTGTACATTATTTGTACTGCAGATTGAGAGATTGATACATAAAAGTTGAATTTTTTTAAATAATCATTTTTATTTTTGAATACTGGAGCGTACCCCAGTCACGTAACTTTTTTTTCAATTTTCATGCATCGCAAACTTGTTGAACTGGTGATCGAAGTTCACTTACAATAAGAATAACTTTTTGTATAAAGGTTCGAAATCACAAACAGCTAAGATTTCATTAATTTTAAGTCGTCAAAGTCAAAATATTGAAATTCTCACGCTCCAACAACGTTCCAGCGTGAGGTGTATTCTCACTCATAATTTACTTTTGACTTAAGGAAAAAAAGGATAGGGTTAGGTGCAAAACGAATTAACATAAAAAACATTTTTAAAAAATTTAGTTATCTAAAATTCCAAATTTGTTCAAATTTTTATTATTATTTTGTTGCGAAAAATTTAAGTTAATATTCGGAATTAAATTGGAAATGATCTGAAAATATCGTCAAACCACTATTTTTGGATTTTTACCGCCCTTAGCTGCAGGAAAATGAAAATGAATCTCGAAATCGATCACAATTTCGTGATTGGAGGCATCTGTTCCAAGGAAATAATGAATATAGTGATTTTAATGTGCTGTTTAAAAATAATCTGTATCCTATTCAAACAAAATATAATCAATTTATTTAAAATCGTATAATAAACCTTCTACTTGACGAATAAAAAAAACAAAAATGCTTTGTACCAAGTGTTCAAATGTTGTGAATGTTTCCAACAGCTACTAATCCACAGTAGGAAAAATACGAAATTCCACCACCAGCATGGGGATAAACAATTAGTACCGATTTTTTTATCGGCCGATAGTCCGCGGGAATTGAAACATATGATCGATGTATTGATTAGCCAAATACAATCACACATAGTAGGAAAAAAATATGAGACAAACAAAAAAAGTACAAACGATAGATAAAGAAAAACGCCTGATAAATGGCCAACCTCATCCTGCGTCGCTCGGCACAAGTTACGCTGAACCTGCTCCGTGTGATTTATACATGATTTATTATTATTCCTCGCCCTCTGTCTCTCTCACTCTTCTTTCTATCTCTCTCTCTCCTTATCTCTCTCACTCGCCTTCCGATGTTTCTCTCATCCCACAAACAAACCGTCCTTGCTTTACCAACATATTGCAGCCTGTGTATCGACGATACGCTGGGCGGTGAAGTCATTTTTACGTGTGGGCGGCAGGACGCAATACGTTGTTCAACAGCTGATAAGAGCGGCTCAGTTGAGCAGCGCGATTGCCGGCACTGTTTGCATTACCACCGTCGGTAAATAGTGTATTTCGACGATCGTCATCAGCAGCACGACATCATTCGGTCGACCACTTGCCACGCATTGCCATGTTCGAACACGGGTGAAATATGTGTCAAATTGTGTAAATTGTTTAGCAATTGTGTGCCAACAATTATCCACAGTACATGAAAATCTGTGCACTAAAATATGTTAAGTTCTTTAAAAATTTATCACCATCGGTTTGGTATCATAAGTCCACAACTTTGAAAATAGTTAACAGAACATGCAAATATTATGTTTCTTTTTGCTTTGTAAATTTATGTTTGGAAATGGTTAAGAAATTATTTCGTTCAGCTTCCAACTACTTTCCACGAAATACAAAGTTTCGTATGCCGATTCTGGTTCCTCAAGACCTTTCCACGCTTTTTTCGGCGCTATTTTTTCATGTGAAATGGTATAACAACAGATATGGTAAAGACTACAGGACCCATCAATAGAGGGCGCCACTCAATTAAGGTTGGGATTTGCGAGCAATCTATGTAGCTATGGTAACAGAGTGTGTTAGTGCAGTATTAATGCTTCAAATAACCTATAAAACCCGACTATACTTGATTGTTTTAGAAGCATGGTTGTTTTTATTTTTCAAAGGAAAAGTTGCTACCTTTGTTAGAAAAATGAATCATTTTTACTCAACATCATTCATTAGAAGCCAGAACGGAAAATTCTGCTGTAAGTGTGACGAATTCATGGAAATTTATGTAATTGTATATAATTCCATTTCCTGCTGTTGCTTTATACACCGCGAACAATATTCAAACCTATACGAACCGTTTCTGAAATGCTATATACTATTACATGTAAACGTTGCTTAAAAGACCACAGAATCTATCACCCTCCGTGAAGACACCCTACCGACACCATCAATTTAATTTAAGTAACATTTTATTACACCGTTCAAAATTCATTGCCGATTTTTTTTTATTTGCCATTCACGAGTGAAACCGCACTCGTTGGTCTTTATAGTCATGCAAATGGAAGCGAGCTTACGTGCTGTCGTGCAGCTAAAACACATTCGTGTGAAAAATTACCTCAAACTCATAATTTAAGTAGTTGATAAATGACCGATCGTAAGGTCACCAGCCACAACAACGCGAGGCCTCAAGCCAAGGGTACGAGGAAAAGTACAAAGTACTAAAAAAAACAGAAAACATTACCCAACGAAGTAACGCTGTATACATTCGTGCTCGACCATCAGCAATTGAAATGTGGGAGCATTTCTGCATGTTCGCCAAAGTTTTGCTGGTCATTCGAATGTTATCCGTCCCCCATCGTCCCGGACATCATAGGCGCTTGCAAACATAAACACGGTCTCAATTTATTGACGCTCGATTATTGTTGTGCCCCATTTCGTATCGGCGGTATGGATGCTATTTGTTTATGCACTTGAAATTATGCTCCCTTCTGACAGCAATCCTCTCCTCATTTTTTAACCACAGTGGAAAGACGCGCGTAAATGTACATGCTTTTTTTTCAAGAGCCATTGGAAACGTTACTTCTGTGTGCAGTGTTAACATAAATCTGCGACACATGTGCGCTTAATAACAGCGTGCTAAAAGTGCGTGTAAATGGGAATATTTTTTTAATTGTTCTCGAATTATTATACACCATTTATTTCATGCAAAAGCTTTCCTTCACTTTTTTCAACAAACTAAGCAGCCTTGTCCAAATAATACAAACGGGCAGAATCGCAATAATTGCAGAGAAAGTTTGGGAATTTTGTTATTACCTACGAGGTACGCTCACATCGATGCATCATCAAAACATGCAACCCAGCTTGAATGCGCACGGGTATTTCTCACTGCACTGGCACATGCTGCATAACGTTTCCGCCCCTGTGCTTGCCGGATCCACATCCGGCACAGAGATTAGCGAATGCCAGGTCGGTAAAGGTCATTCCAAACTGGATTGTGTGTGGTTTGAGAAATGCCGGAAGTTCATGACCTGTGCGAAGTGTAAAGAATCAGTTCAGCTCAAACCAACAAGTTCAATATTTGAATGAAAATGCTTTCGAACGACCCAGTTCTTAAATAACCCAAAAATAAGTGAATACAAACTGGAACATAAAACATCAAACCTGAAGTAATCGGAGTAGCATTACCGCGGTAACAAAAGGGAAGGGCGAAAAGTTTACAAAAAGTAAAATGTTTGTAATTTTGTAGCATTTAATACATTTTTCCTGGTGACTTCCATTTCTTACCATACTATTTTTCGTTTCCCCGCCCAGATATCGTCGGTACGATCAAAAGCGAAAAGACGCAGGAAATATGCGAGGGGTGTGGACAAAAGATAAAGGATCGCTACTTCATGAAGCTCTCCCCGGACCAGTTCTGGCATGAGCAGTGCCTTCTCTGCTGCATATGCCGCATCCAGCTCAACCAAACGTGCTACACTAAAAACACCAAGGTCTACTGCAAGGACGACTACTACAGGTGAGAGACCGTTGTTGTGATTTTATATAGAAAACGAACAAAGGATAATCCGATGGGCTAGTTAAAACAGTTAATCGTTTCGCTGTGTGTGTACGTAAAGTGACATTCTTATAGGCAATAAAATGTTGCCATTACGAAAGCACACACTTTAAACCACTCGAAGAAAGGACAAGACGTGAAACAATGGCTCCAAATCCGTCAAACATTGATCCGAATCGTGTTTCACACCCGACGGAGGTTTCCCCAAACCGCCGGCAAGATATCAATGATTGGAATCGGGTGGCGGTGGTAACTTTTGCTCAATCAACACACCTCACACATATTTGCGATTGTTTTCGCCGCCGTCCCATAAGTGGCCGGTCGTACTGTTGGAAATCTGGAAGAACCAGTTGCCACGCTCGGTAAAGTTCGCGCAGCGTAAGCGCATTGCCTGGGTGGCCAATGCCCAGCGGCCATCGGTCGGCATCAGGGAACGTGGACTGGTTTTGTCGAGGACGGGCTCGTGGGGAATGATAAAATTCCTGTTTCCGTGCGTGCGGAACCGCTCGCGCTCATGTTTGCCCCCACCAACCATTCTACAAGTAAAGAATCCGTATTCGTGCTTGTCTTTTTTTACAGAATTTTTGGCGTTTCGTCCGTTCACCAGCAGCACCAGCAGCAGCATCAGCACGGCCAGCAGCGCGATTGCTACGGATGTGGGGAACGCATCGCACCGAGCGAGATGGTTATGCGGGCGAAACATCTCGTGTACCATCTACACTGCTTCCTGTGCTACACCTGCAACCGGCCACTGCAGAAGGGCGAACCGTTCTCGATCCGCGCCGGCAAACTCATCTGTCAGCACGATCTGGAGAAAGATTTCTACGGTTCGGCGGCAGCAGGGGCGG
>JXXA01017408.1:0-10900 GCA_000956255.1 Anopheles punctulatus
CTTACTGTGAAATCTATCGAACGAGTGAAACATTTCCATTTCATATATTTTAATTTAAAAAAAAAATGTTGATACTTTTAAGATGGTTTTCCGCACTCTCCTATTGTTGTCGAACAGCTAATCTTCATCGATCTCCCTAGATTTGCTTAGGAAAGACATCCTATCATGTCTATAAAATATTCCAAGTAGAATATACCCTAAAGAATACACTTGTGCCGAATCATAGGGAGATTTTACTTTTTTAGGTTTTTATATAAGGATTTTCAACTGGTTAGGAGAACCTTGCAGTAGATCAGGGGAGTGTCGTTTTTTCTTCGTAATGACAATGGTTATATACATTTGGATTGTAAAGTTTGGAAAGCAATGTGTTTTAGCGTAAGGATTTCATGGATATATTAATAACATATTGTGGATTGATATTTTGGATGTGGACCTATCGGTTTGATACCATTACACACACATAATCGGAGAAGAATTATTTCCCTGAATTATTATTACTTTATCATACATTGTCTTACAAATACTATTTGTTTCTAGCCCTTTGAGCAGTAGGAAAAATCTAACAGATAAGGAAAAACTGACTCCAATCATGAAAAGTAATATAAAGATTACCACATATTACAGAAAATGCTTCGGGCCTAAAAACTGTGCCGAAAACTGGTACACAAGATTGCTGAAAACAGGATTAAAACCACTGTTTGCCTTTTAATATATTATTTTGCAAAAAACGCCGGTTCATAGTTTGTAATGCCTTTTTTAAAAAATGGGAAAAGTTTTTGGCAAAACTACTGCGTAAAGTTGCCGAAAACTGGCACACCTTACACTATTTCTACAGTTACCCTGTTTTTAACAAAAACATTAATTTGTTAATAAACCGACTTAATGCTAAGATTTAATTGATTTATTGTTTAATGTCTCAAGTCTAACTTGAGCATTGATCGTTTGACTTCTTCACTAACTTTTTCACCAATTAACAAAATACCTCAAACTTGGCGTAGAACAGTTTCAATTATTCTCTTCCGGGGCGTTTTTTCGTTCCCTCACCTAGGGCCGACACTAATCGCTGACCACTGAATTTTATAACCAAAATAATAATGAAGCAATAATCCTCCACACATCCAGTCGAGTTAATTTTCGTAGCACAATATTCACCGAAACGCCCTCCTACAGTAGCGCACCTGTTACTGATCACGCTACCTCCCACACCCCACCACAGCTCACTTACGGTAGACGAGTTTGGAGATGGTCGAGATCCCTTCGCCCGCCACCGGTACCGCTGCATTCGAAGGTCCACAACCCATTATGGTATCCTTCCGGTGAACATACCGTTTACCCGCACATCATCCGCACGCGGAAAACCCGAGTTGATGTTTTCTTCTGCTTTGTTTTTATTTTTCGTTTCGTTTCAGTTCACAATCCCACACACGACCCGCTACTGCGCCATCGTTTTGCTAGCGGCACGATATTGTCACGAAGGAACGTGGATCCTTTCTAGCGGGCGGTCACCATTAGACTGGACGTGAAGCAAGGACTCGGACTCGGTTGGGAGGTCCTAACGCCGCTATAGTAGCGAACCTTGTGGATGACGCGACGCGAGGAAACCGGTGCGGATGTCATGGGCACGAGCAAACCGAGCACGGTGCGCCGTGTAACCATGTAATTATCGGGCAATCGAAATCTACACCTTCCGCCTCCCATTTCCGACGCGGGCAGCAGGGAGGGAAGCGCGGAGAAAAGCGAACTGCGGACACCCTAACCGAAGTGAGGTTAGGATTTGGGGCTGGCGAGTGCGGATTTTGTATTGTTTGATTTGATTTGTGCCCGAACGGTTGTTCGACCGTTTCGTCGTTGGAAGCTTTGCTTCGTTGGGTTTCTTTCGTTCTGCCCGTTAATGAAGGCACCACAATGAGGGTGGAAAAGTGTAATGGTAGATGTTGAAATACGACCACAAAGTGTTGTTGTTGGAAGAGGAGAGGTCCGAAATAATTTCCAGTGGTAGTAGTTTGTAAGTAATTATGACCCAGCAGCTTTGCTGGACGAGAAATGAAATTTGAAGTAGAAAAAGAATGGTATCCCCTTGGTGCAAAAAACAGTATACCTTCTTAATAACTTTTTTTTTTTTCAAAAAAGTAACCAAAACAGTTTTATTGAAAAAAATAAAATCCATTTTTCATAAAACACAAACGTCGTACTCCTCACCTTTTTTTTGACAGCGTTAAAGGTCAACCGATACTTAACAAAAACTGAGAGCTTTGTCAAAGGTCAAAGGTGACATAAGTATAAATTAGAACTCGAAGGTTAAAGTTTCGACACTCTCCTTGCCCGCGGTCTTGAGAAACCTGTTGAACCCTGGCGGAGAGGGTTCTGAACGATACGGTTTATTGATTTGAGCCAGACCCCGCTTAACCTTGAGCGGTCGAGAAAACCGAGCGAGCCTGATTTAATCTGCCTGATAACTTAAAGCGTTCGAAATCGCCAAATAGAGGAGGAGGTTTTTTGTATAAATTCATTTCCCGTTTTATACAGAAGAAAAACAATCCTACTAAAAGCCTACTGCGAATGAACGTATAATTTCCCACCTGGCACACGTGCATGAGGGAAAATCGATAAGATAGCGATTATTGTCAGGTGACATACAAACACAATACATTACGCCATTCTCGTGTTCTGCCGACCCGCGGACACGTGTGGAGGATGATTGTCGCTTTTGAAATTCCCAATTCCTGTTGCTCAAAATACCACCGGAAGCCAGTGTGTAAGTCCATTGACTCCGGCAACGTTGGAGGTGTTCGATGTGGTAATGTTGTGAGGTGTAGTAATCATAATGGTACGTGGAAAACGATCGATTGACACGTGTGACAAACGTGTGTTTGGTGTGTGGTGTGCTCCTCCCTGATTAATACGTTACTGTGCCTGTGGTCAGTGGGTTAATGTTGCTGGGTTAGCGCTTGTGCACCCGAGAATGTGTTGACAGGCAGGTAGATATTCAACTGGACATGATTTGGATGAAAATAAATAAATAGTGATTAGGGTGGATGCAAAAAGGGCTTTTACATCGAAAACACACGATACGTGTGTGGTGGATTAAAGTTATTAAATGAAAGACAAAAAAAGAGGCTCGACAATATGACGGTTACATACAACTGATCTGGTCACATTAAAGGTTCAGCTTCATTGTTCCGGCACGAAGAACAAAGTTTAACCACCCCCGGCTAGAAACAGGCGAATCGATCCGCTCAATCTTTGCACACTTTGCTATGCCACACGCCATCAGCTTCGGTCGCGCTAAGAACCTTGAGGCGGGCAGCTTCACGAGCCGCTCATAAACGCGGAATTAATCAATTCCAATCACGATAATTAATCCCCATCCCTGCTTCGCCCGCAAACTCCGCGCCGGAAGTAGCGGAGACTCCGGTCAAGATGGCGATTTGAATTTCGATTAGTGGCCACCTCCAGCCCCAAAAAAGGACCACCGCCATGTACGGCTCTCCGCAATGGCTATTCGAAGCGGGCGCGGTGAAAATATTAACCACCGGAACGACGGTATGGCGACGAATCTGCATTTTTATGCGCTCAGTTCAACCGACAATGGCTCAGGGGAGTCGTACTCTCGTGCTAATATTGCCTCATGTTGTAGCGAGTTTCGGAATAATATCGATTTCGAATGGAAGTATTATTGCTCACCGAACATTTTTGTATTACGTTTTACTTTATTTTTTTTTTGTTTTTAAAAAAAGGAACGAGATAAAAGGATAAGGGTGGACATAAAAGATGGTTCTCTGGTTTTCACACCGAAAAAATAAACCATCTCTGGTAGAGTAAGTTTACAGTAAAACACAGGCTGGGCGCGGGCGAATAAACTGCTTTCTCTTAAAGCTAACAATAAGTTATTGATTAATTTCATAGCTCAATTTAAGGTCGATATGATTCTAATTCATTAGCCAGCAAGTAGCAACACGATAAAGTCAAACAAGCGTATAACGATCACAAACAAAACGGTATCGAAACGGTAGAATTTTGTATTGGTAAGCAGACTGATAAACTAACTGAGAAAAAGTAGAAACGGTCAAACGTTACACTCAAGGAACGGAAAAAAGAAGAATTAACTATCCGGTAAAGTGGCTAAAACTCCAACAAATTGAACAAGCGCATCCGTTCGCTTGCTGTTTGCTGGTGTTTCATCAACTGAAATGCGATTTTTTCTGTTCAACTGCATCCTTCACTTATGTCCTCTTCTTGATCCATGAAACCTCAAGGGCTTCTGTATTATGCACATTGGATAACCGTCATTCTCGACGGTTCAGCAAAAGTTCAGTAGGTAAGGTTAAGTGAGAAGAAAAATATGGTAAAAATATAAACTGTACGCCTATGTAAACAAAACTGTTCAAGGAAAATAGCAACTTAAAAGGAATCAAATGCAACCACATCTCCTGGATCTTTAAAAGGGGCTTCGCAAAATCGAAAGCACGTGTATGGGTTTGGAACACCAACTTTACTGCTCTCCATGCTTCACGGTGCATTAGAAGAAAGATATATTAAATAAACACAGAAAGGAAGCACTAGCGCTCACGAGCATCTCTACAACCGATAGGGGTTTGGTATTAGGACCTTCCTTTCCTTCCTAGCCTTTAGATTGGTCCTCTCGTGGCTACTAATCGACAACTTCAGTCTTGATGGAGGATGCTGTCTGGTTCCGCCGTGATGACGATTCGCGTCCACTTCCCGATCGCGACGACGAGCTAGTGATCGGAAACGCGGAGGACGTGGAGGATGACGATTTCGGCTGTCCATTCGCGGTGGATAACGAAGAGGAGGAGGATGATGGTGACGTGGAGCAAGTCGTTTTAGTGGCCGCTTTACCGGACATTAGGGGCAATGGGATCGTTACATACTGTTGTGTACCACCTGAAAAGAAGAGACGGAGGGTGGATGTTAGCAATCTGTTTCGTTTGCGAGCGAGAAAAAAATGGTTTGTTTACCTTCACTGTGCAGCTGTATTTGGCCCGATTGCAACAGATTGATCAGCACGTCCTGCGGCAAGGTGCTCAGTGCCGACGCCGGATATATGATGCTGCTCGTGATTTGCGATGATGCTGTTGTTGATGCTGCTGAGGTAGCTGCTGCTGCTGCTGCCGGTGAGGATGATTCTGGTGTTACTACTGGATCCGGTGCTACCGGTTCCTGTTTCACCTTCACCGAGGAGGATTTCGATTTGCCCGACTTTGGCTGTTGTTTCTGTTGCTGCAGTTGCTGCTGTCGGTGTTGAATTTGTTGCTGCAGCGCCTGCTGCTGCTGCTGAATCTGCTGCTGTATCGCGTTAATCTTTGCTGCGGCACTCGTAGTCGTCATCACGCTCGTGGCCGACGTTCCGGCGGCACTTGAGTTTGCCGTGCCGGATGAGTTTTGCGAGCCGACATTTCTGTTGCTGTTGCTGCTGCCAGTGGTGGATTTTTCGCTCGCACTACCGTGCTGCTGGTGATGAAGATTGTTGCTACTGCTGGCGTTATTATTACTGCTAGTACTAACGCTAGGTCCTGGAGGGGGCGACTCCGGAGGCGAATAGTCGTCGGACTCACTGCCAGACGACATCGGCGACCGATCATCCTGTAAAGATGGAAGACACGGGAAAGAAACAAAAGAGAGAAAGAAGTGTCAGTATGACAAGTTGGCTATGATTTGCAATTGGCAATTTGTTTCGACGTGACAGACGACAAATGGCGACGACGCGTATCAAAATGGCGTGACGACGAAAAAGCAAACACAAAATGGCATGCGCAACATGGTCGATGGTCTAGCAGCACATAATGGAAAGCGCCATCATACGGCCATCCTTCGCTGTAAACGGACACCGCAAACCAGCTGCCGACTTATTACACAATCTGGAACAAAAACGGGGATTAACGTAACGCACCGAATGGAGATAAATCGTTTCGGACCAAATCGGACGACCTGCTCGTCGTGCGTTAGATGAAACGATTGATGGATTGGATGCGATGCGATGTATGAGGATTGCTTTTGCACCACGAGCGAGCTCGGTAATGCTGGTGCTGGTGAATTGAAATCACCCCCTAGAGGTCGTACTTTAAGCTTATTTCACTTAGTACTGCCATTTTTTATAGTAAGCTTTATAAATGCGCCTAAATGTATGCAAATTTGTGATGAATGAAACTGAAACTACTCTTCTAGAAGCAATAAAGCACTGGAAAATCACACAATTTAGCCCATTTGTGTAAGAAACACAAAGAAAAAAAACATTGTTGTTATTAAGACCTCAATAAATCCTGATTAAAATTAACAGTATGACATTTTTCTACCATAAAACTGCAACTATACAAAACATTCATGCTAAGAGCACTAAATACTCCGCCAAGTGACATTAGACTGCCTGGTATGTGCGCACATAGAAGCAATCCACTCCACCCACCCCGTACGCTCGTCATACCCCGCTGCCCTCCTTTCTCCTACATGCACCCGCGTATGGTAAGGTATTTCATTAATAAAATATTCCACCCGAATTTAGCAAGCTCGATCGTCTCCGGTCACCGATTGGGAAAGTTCGATAGCTTCTGCTGGTTTGCCATTTTTAGTCTGCCCTCAAACCGGGTCTCCACCGCGTCTTCCGGCAGGTGGTGGTGGTGATGGTGGCCACAGCATATCGGGCGCATCACACGGAGCCGTCCTGTCTCCGACGGGTGCCTCAGTGCCGTGTGCTTTATTAATGAAGCGCAAAATTATGACGTGCTGTCGTTGTCGTCGTCATCGTCACTGTGGCTGTGGAAGCCCCGGGACCGAGATGAGGAAAAGCATTTCCCATCCTTCATCCCAGACCAACTGACGCACGCTGACAAGTTGGGGTTGAACGCCACGGAGGCCCACGGAGGCTGGCGCGGCCGATCGGACGGACGAGATATTTTCTATTTTTATATGCATGACAACCGCGCGTCCCTTTTTGGGGCAAACGTGTGCGCGCGCGCGCGATCTTGCGAATACCGCGCCGTGAGAGAAGCGTGGAAGAGACAAAAAAATATACACACACACACACAGAGCGCACAGGATTGCACATTGCGCGTTGCAGTTTTTGCGTTCCGCTGCCTGCAATCAGGTATCAGGGCAGGGCCGGTACTAACATACGCCGCGCGAAGCACCCGGCGAATGGAGCGATGATTGTGGAAAAACTTGACGATACCATAATATTTAGTGGTAGAGACAAATTACGAATTCAGAAATTTTTCTACCCCTCCTTTCGGCCCTTTAGACGGCCGTTGATGGGTAAAATGCACTTTGTGAAGCGCCCTCCAAGCTTACCTCCATTTGAAGCTTCTTGCGTACTGAAGTATGAAGAAAGCATGAAAAAACACAGGTTGTAGAAAGCGGTACGAAAAAGGAAACTATTTGAGGAGCGATATTATTTAATAACAAACGACACACCATAGCTCTTTTATAGAAAAGGAAAAAAAGGAATCAAATTATTTCCATAACGCAGTCGTATAAACATGAAGCAGCAACGCACTCTAATGGAAATTTGGTAATCTAGCATACAATTACTATTACTATTTGGCGTAATGGCGTAATTACTAGCAGACAATAAGGTAATGTTTTAACAGGTAATGTTTTTCCAAATGTTTTTTCTTAAAAATAATATTTTTCAGCTGAACGATCTTTGCTGATTAAACATTGACCTATGAAAAACGAATAGTACAGAGAAAGCTAAAGTTATACATCTAATTAGTATTGCGAGAGTGCCCTCTAGCGGAGTTCGAATCATTGGTTTAAGCATGAAAGAAATATTATACTATTTTTTTAATTATACTGTAGTAAGGCATGTAGAAAATTATTCAATTAATTCTTTCAGGGTGTATCAAGCGTGCTGTTCAATACAGGTCTCATCGAAAAGGCCATTACTTCAACATTCTTCAGTCCAACTATGAGTGTGTCACCGTTCATTTGGTCGCAAACGACGATATCGCACGAACAAACGCGATTCTAAGCGTTGCATTTCCCAACGGTCACCGCGGACAAGCTCGCCGTGTCGAGGAACCGACATTTCAACGGCATTGTCCCACTTTGATTTTCATCTAGCTCGCCGACAACGATTACGTGCTTGCCAAACAGCAGCAGCAGTAGCAGCAGTAGAAAAAAAACTGGAAGGTGTTGATCTAGAAAAGCAAAAGGACACACAATCCTCGTGGCCTCGCGGTCAATCACGGCGAGCTAATGAGAACGCGAGCGTGCGGCTCACGGACCTGAAGGGCTCCGCGTGTTCTAGGCTGGCTAGTGGGAATCGAATTCCCAACGGTATCATCTCTTGGATCGGGAAGCACCTGCACCTGCATTGCATCGCGTACCACCGCCATCACGATCACGACGATGACGATGACTCTTCCCCCTCGGGGCGGTCCCAAAAACTGACACCGCGGCCGTTTGAAAACATAAATTAATGACACCGCTGAGACAAACTGTTGCCAGCCGCGTTTGCCAACAGCGGCGGGTGCCAGATGGAAGAGCCACCGTGTCTGGTGGTGAACCGGATCATAGATCCGATGTGTGTGTGTGTGCGCGAGGTTGGAGCCGGGCGTTTGGGGACAGATGGACAAACTTGACGAGGTGGATGTCCATCTACGGCAGGCATCCACTGCAACTGGTGCAGAGGCCTCCGCCGCGTTTGCCATAAACAAAAAGGTGGAATGCAATCGCTCGCAAGCGGCGCGGCGGTGGAAGGCCCCGGCTTGAGGGGGGGAAATATTTAATTCTAGCAAAATGTTGTTTGTCATAGAGCACACCATTTAGGAAAAGTGACCTCCCCGCTGCCGCGGTCCTCCATCAACCATCGCAACAAGCCGACTTCGGTTTCCATCATGTCAACATCAGCGGGGCGTGCTTATCATGTGCACGATACAGATCCGTTCGCATCTCGCATGCCCTTCCCAAGGGTAACCTTATCGATCGCTGGAATCGCGGTTGGAAAATCGCGGTTCCCTCCGTACGCAACGGAACGCAGCAGGGTGGTTGAATTAATCTTTTAATTATAAAACGCCCGTCAGTCCGGTTTGGTTTTGGACGGGGTAGGCCAAGACACGCAGCAGTTGCATCTTCCAGTATCTCTATCACTCGCCTCGAAGTAACCCCCTTTTCTTCTAACTTTGCCGACGCAGCCCTAGCCCCAAAAAAACGATTCGCCAAATTCGCGACCCGTTGAAAACACATTCCATCGGATGTCTCAATTACACTCCGGGTGCGCTCCCGGGAGAAGCTGTTTTCTTTTTGCTTTGAAACAATACTATCCCGACCGTGGCGCTGCGTGTGGCGACGCTGTGGCCACCACCCGCCATATATGGATGCGCAACGGCCGCGGCGAGAAGTACACTTTTGTCAAAAAATCTCCCACGATGACGGTTTGGGTGGTCTGCGCCAAACAACCGCAGCCGAGCGAGGGCAAAAAATAAAAATCGACTAAACAACAACCGATCAACATTCGATACGCTCAGCGTGTGATGTGACGGGGCGACTGGTTGCCACCGGACCGTCCAGGACGATGCTGGATCAACTCTCCTCCCCCCACGGAAGAGTTGAACCGCAGGATCGCGACATCACACGACAAAACGGTCGGAGCAAAATTGTAATTAGCAAGTGCCTCCCCAGAGGCACATTTCAAAGCGCAGCGAGAGCTTTCGGTAAGGAATTTGTTCAGGAACAAGGACAAAAATGGTGTACGAGAAGTAAAAACTTTTACCACCTGCCTGTGTCATGCACCCGGAGGAAGGAAAAATCATGCTGTTTTGCTTTTTTTTTGTAATTTTGTTTGCCATCAGATTCTCATTTAAGGTTCTTACTATATTCTGCGAAGTTCGGTGACACACGACATGATTGTGGGACAAATATATTTTGACTGAAGATAGGATGCATTCCAACGTGCCAAACCAACACGGACTGAGTTATTGCGAGTTAAAATAGTATTCAAATTTTCATAAAAATAGTGTAAAATTGTAGATAAAATGATTAAAGTAGTATGAAGTTCTGATCACTAATCGATGATTTTATTTCATGTGTCGATTAATGTGTAAAACAACAGTAATACCTTATGAAACCTACACTATTTTTTTCAATAATATTCTTTTTAATCTTACTGTAGAATTTATTTGTCATGTTTTTTCTGTTAAAAAACAACGTTGGCGAGGTTTCGCGCTGCGGATTCAAAATGAATTTACTTGTAGGTTTAAAGTGATTTTTGTTTATGTTTCTGCGTTACATAAGCGATCAATTGAGATAGAAAATGTTTTCAAAATTAAATTCATTTATTAGAGGAATCGACATCTAAGAACACAACTGAAATTATTTTTTTATTTAACCATCTTATTTATATAAAAAAATGAACATTAATCTCAGAATCACTGAAATGATTGAAAACGTACTAACCGTCAATGGAAAAAATATCAAATTAGAATATTTTGAAATAGATATGAACTTCACAAGAAGGTAGCAATTTGATAAGACATCATAAGGTTGAATCAATATCATAAAAAAGCTGTATTTCATGCTGCACATTTCTACGAGTGTCCTACCGATGTTAGACGCAATTCGATGTCCTAAGTTATCCTGGCAAAAGGAGAAACATTGTTTGGCCGTTACCATTTATAAGAATGTAGCATAAGTTAGAAGAAGTTTGAATTTCAGATATATTTATGACTTTTGAAATGTTTCCCTTTAAATATTTTTAATTCTTTTCAAAATGGAGAGAACGATCGTAGCACAACTGAAAAAATCTGGCAAATTACTTTTTAACATTTTTATATTTAAAAGAACAAATAGGTTTCAAATTTTACCGTATACACCTAAATCATGCAACTTCTTATACGTGAAAATTATAAACCATTTTGCGAATATACTTCTCCCTTTAAATTTA
>JXXA01017409.1:0-11468 GCA_000956255.1 Anopheles punctulatus
CCCCCCCTACTCGACCTCCCATTACGATGGGGGCGGTAGTTTGATCGCCTCCGGGCAGTGTTTCGTCTCGCCGACGCATTCGCTCGCCGGCAACAATCCGGATCTGATCAACGACACGAAGCGGCTCGGTAGCGGCACCGATCTGGCCGCTACCGGTGGCCCGGTGGTCGGCTCCGATGCGCTCGCTCACCTCAGCCAACTGCAGCTGCAAGCCACGACGGCCCTCAGTACGGCCCTCTCGCTGATGGACCCGGTCGAACGGCCGGGCAGTGGCGAGTACAGTCGCGCCGGGTGCGACTCGCTCTATCCGTCCGGGCTGTGGGAAACGCACAGCTCCAACCTTGACCATGGGCACGGGCACGGTCACCCCGGTGCCGGTACCGGTTACTCCGACAAGCTGCCCATCCTCGGGCCCACCACCACCAGCACCAGTACGGGCCCCACCATGCTAAATCTGGACGATGAAACGTCCTCCGTCGACTACCTGAGCCGAACGTTTCCACGCACCCACCTGACCGGTGGCCTTTCGCTCGCGTCCGGTGCGACCGGTGGCCAAGCGCCTCCCTCCGCAACGCCCCCGCCACCGCCACCCATGGCGGTGGCTACCCGGCCGACTACGGGCTCCCGATCGTGCCCGGTGCGGAGCAGCTGCACAACAAGCTCGCGAGCGTACAGCCCGCCCACCACGGCAGCACCGGCAGCATGCCGATGAACGCGAAAACGCTCCGGGTGTGGCAGAAGGGCGGCGTGCCGGTCCTACCGCCGGTTACGGCCTTAAAACGTGCATTATCCAACAGCCGCAACTCGCCCGACGAAGGCTACCAGGAGGGCTGCGGGACGGATGTGTAGTCCAGCTTTTAGGCTTTCCGCTTGCCCCCGCTCGAAGCGGCAGACCAGCAGCCACCACCCTCCCCGGCACCCGCCAGCGACAACGACGACAGCGTCTAGCGTGCTGCCTCCTCCCACCCTCCCCTCGAGAAAGACACAGCGAACTCGAACGACGAGTCGAGGGACGCGAAACCCCTGCCGGAAAACTTTCCCCATCCTGTGATGGAGGGGTCGACTAGCTAGGGGGTGACTAGCTATTTGGGAGTTGCGGGTGTTGCATCAGCCCCAAACCGGGGCTCGGTCCCCTCCCTCTTCGGTGGGCGGCAAACAGCGGAAAGTGTATGAATGTGATAAGTACTGTGACAGGTACACCCCGTTTCCGTTTTTTTTTTAAATTCCACTTCTTCCGTTTTTTCCCCACTTCACGATGAATGTGTCGGTTATATTTAATCTGCCGATTTTTCTCATACTTTACCACCAACCCCTTCCTTTCCCTCCTTTTCCTTCCTTCCTTCTAATCCTCCGCGTAAATTGAGTACGTAAAATGAAACGAACGGAGTACGTGTGTTTGTGTGCGTGCGTGTGGGTACGTGTGTGGGACCGAAACCGAGCAAACATGTGAAATGTTGTTTTGCTTTCCTCCCCTCTCCCCACACGTCGCTCCATCCGCTCCAAGGAATCGTGTTTGACGTTGGGAAAGTTTCCAAAAGCTGCCCAGGCAGCCAGGAAAGGATAAGGATTGGATGGAGCGTGCAGTTTTGGTTTACAGTGTTTGTAAGCGAGAAGATAACAACGGTACAGACAACATACAAGCACACTCACGCACACACAAACACACACACAGACACACGCTCTCAATCTCGCTCTCTCATTATCTGAGACAAAAAAGACTTGTAAACTTAATTAATGAAAAGAAAAAAGGTAAATACTTAGGTGTACAGAAAACTTTGTTTATATAATTATAGCGAGGAAGTAAATAAATTATATCTATATACACAAGAAACAGGACGATAGCCGTACCACCAGGGGGGTGTGTACGCGTGTGCGTGTATGTTGGTGTGTGTACGTGAAGTAGGCGAAAAGAGTGGTGGACACGCAAAAATCGTAAAAGACACACCTGCCGTAGTAGAAGAAAAAACTAACACGAAGGAAAAAAGATCACCTGAGGTGCGTATGTGTGTGTGTGAGTGTGATTGTAGCAAAAGCAAGAAACCTGTAAAACAAATCGAAAACTCATAAGTAAACGTCATTAAACACGCATAGATGGTTGCTGAATTCCGTTCCGCACTCAAGCAGTGTGAAAAGAAAAACGGTTGACAGGAGAAAAAAAAAAACAGAAACAAAACAACACAGTGTTGGTGAAGCGATTAGTGGGCAGGAAATCCGATAAGAGTAGCAAACCCAGAACGCTCCTAGGCTAGTTTTATATACTTCATCCAAGAATGAGACATACACGAAACAACAGACACGCGCCCTAGCCCAAAAAAAAAATACACTAAGCAGAAAAACTTCCCGGAAGTGTGGCAGAACAAGAAAACAAAAACAAACAAACAATGTACAGAGCGTTTCGTTAAACGAAGAAATGGAACATTAAACGTCGCAGCAAAACAGATAACACAAGCTAAACTAAGAAACACACAGAAAACCAGGCAAACCCGAGCTCGCGAGTAAAGCGTAATCACCTTTCCCGAAAGAAGAAAAAATAAACAAGAAAATCCTTCAAAACCAACCATGCAAAACCGGGCAAAACAGAATGAACGAACGTGAACGAACAAGCAAAACAAAAAGACAAAAAAAATGAAACACAGATGAAAACCAAAGACTTTAAGAAGAGTAATGAGCACTGCAAGAAGCGTACGGTGAAACTAGAGAAGCTCAAGCTTGCAAACAGAACACACGACAACAAGAGCAGCAGCGGGAGCAGGAGCCACGGAAGCAAAACAGTTGTAAGAAAACGAAAGGAAGTGAGGAGAAAAATGTGAAAAACCCCTTTGTTAGGAACGATACCGCATCCCCGCACGTTCGCGAACACGGAACACTGTACTACCGAGGCGAGCGATCGTTGCGGACGTGGGAAGGATGCACACAACATACCTTCTTATATATATATATACACATACCTTTAGTGAAAGAGAGCCGAGGTAGGGAAAGTGTAGTTCCCACTCTCCCCCCCCCCCCCCCCCCCCCCAAAAAAAAAAGAAACAGCTTCCCCGCAGGAAAACTTATCCCGCGGTGGGATATGGAAGCATTTCGTTTGCTATAATTCTGTGTATAGTTAAAAAAACAAAACAAAACTGAGCGAACTGAGGTAAAACCATTCTTTCCCGCCGTTCGGGCGGGCACGACGTAACACTCGCAAGCAGCAAACGATTCTCCACCGGTGGAGAAAAAAACGAAAACCCCCCTTCCCGGCAAAGAAAACCCAAATTCTCGGTTCCCCGGGAGCGTGTGTCTTGCCGAGCAGGCGAGATAAATCGATCGTTGTTTTAGTTTTGTGCGGGACGGATGGGGGGAAACAGTAAGAGAAACAGAAGAAAAAAAACTGTGCGGCAACGGGGCCGCGAGGAAAATTACGGAAAATAAAGACATGAGTAAGTGAAAATTAAAAAAAAACAAAAACTCAACAAAAAATATAAACAAAAAGCACATTAACGACTACATTTACTAGCCGCAAGGGTGGGCGAAGATGGGATGCAAAGAAATGGATGACTTTTCCCGATCGGGATTCCGGATCGTCATTTTCCGCCGCCGGTTTCTTGTTTACTTTTTGCTGTTCTGCCTAATTGACGTGTACACTGGTCTTGATGCTGACTCGTTCCATCTCTCCCCTCCAACTTCTCCTTTCTCCGTGGACGAATTGTTGGCGCGTCGTGAATGAATGAATAATTTAACTCAACTGGACTGGGCTGTACGACGCAGCCGGCAGGGCCTGTACAAAGGCCTCTGGTCAGCATCGATGCCCCGATTCCCGCGAGTTGGAAAGTTCACCGAGCGCGTTTGCGTTTTGATTCAGGCGTGATGAAAATTTACTGCGGCGTTTTTTACTTTCCTCCAACTTCGTAAAGGTCGCTCCAACGTTTGTACGGCTCATCAGCAGACCCCGCGGCGATCGGGAACGAGTTGTCGAGGCAGGCGCCGTGGTTGGGATCCACCAAAACAAAGATAAAACTCCGCAGCACAACGAATTTTCCAAACAACATTCTCCCCAAACACACACGCACACGCGCGTCCTGCTCACAAAAGAAAGGTCCGAAAGTAGAGCGGAAACTTTTGCAGCGGAATTCTAAAACAAAACGAAAGCGTTTTAAAATGCTTCAACGAAAACTTTTAATTAGCCCGCTCTATTGTCGGCATTATGTTTGAACGATACCCGTGGTTTGGCCGGAGGAGGGACCGGGTGTCCTGGCCAGCACAATGGACGGTAATTTATCCTGGCTGTGAGCACGCGGGTCCTTGCAGAGGCGGATCGGTGGATCGCTTTATTTAATTCCCAACTAAATGCCCAGTGGAAAATTATCTCAAATGACAAATGATGTAACTAGCAGCGAATGCGACCGTTGCCGTGAGTGCTCTCGCGCTTCCTCTCGCCTTTCGTTCATTGCGCTCGCTATTGTTTACAATTGCTTTTCTTTTGTAGAAGACAAAAAAACAACATCCACACCAGGACAAACAGAAAAAGGCAGCATCGAAGCACGGGGCTAGCAGTGTGGATTAAAGTTTTGCTCGTTTTTTGAGCCAGCGCCGTGAGTTGTGTTGTCTCTATTCAGTGGGATTTAGTGGCTTTTGTTGCATGCAAATAGGAGGGAAGATATTTGCCGGTGCTCGGTTTTTATTAGTTTCGCTAGACCGTTTAGTGTTTCCGACTCCGCAGAGACCGGGAGGTCTTTACGTTCGCCGAGCAGGGAGGGTCGATCGATTTTCCCCGCATGCAGTGGGTTTGTGCAGTACAATTTTGTTCCAAACTGACGGTCTAAATACCATACCAATTTTACTGTTTTGAAATGAAGCGATGACAAAGAATGTATCATTCGCTTGTTCGAAACAAACACTTTGAATGTAGTGAGCGCCTAAATGTATGCAAGTGTATTTAAAAGCGCGTGTCATTTGTGAGATTTCGGATGCCCAGTTTTCCAGTTATGAGAAATGAGTTTATGAAATCATATAGAGTTAAACTTTATAGGATATTTCATTTTTATTATCCTAGCAAACAAGTTGAATTTATCTTTTCTCTTTACTTTCAACCAAATGATTTGAATGGGATTCTTTACGAAAAACCTCAGCTTCCTACTTTCCATTCTCAGCTGCTTCAAGCGGTTACTGTTAAACTATAAGTTGGCGCAAAAACACTTTCTCCAAAGAATGCAAAATCTTTTCGCACTAAAACAAGCCCCTCGCACCGTTCGTGGCCGAGCATGAGCGCAACGCACAGACAAATTTCAGCGGAATCGCAAAAAAAAAACAATCCCCGAGCCGTTCGAGTATTCTAGCGTAACTTTTAAACCGATTCATTACGACAAAAGTTTGTCCGTTTCGTGTGAAAAATCTTTCCACCACGGTTTTTTTTTGTATTTTTTTTTTGCTTCGCCAACAAAACGCAGCAGGAAAGAGCAGCTGCTGACGGTCGTTGCTGCAGCGCTGCGGATCGTGGTTTCGTTTTTGCTCCATTTCGTTCCCAACGCCTTGATGACTTTCAAAACCATATCTACTTCATTACACATAATACCTGCTTTACATTTATGGCTTGAAGGTCTCGTGGTGAGTTGTTTTTTTTTGCGTCTCGTTTTTCGTAATAGATTCGGTCTACAATTTCCATTCGAGCAAGTTTTTTCCTTTGGCAGAGCTGTTGAAGCTGGTGCCATATCGATGGCCACAGAAAGAAAGAATGAAAGAAACACGAATCGGAAACGCTAGTGGTGGTGGTGATGGTGATTTTTTCTTTATGAAAAGGCTCGTGTCTAGGCTGGTCCGTTCATTATATTCGGTTGACTCGTCGTCCTCGTTTGCCTTCCGATCGTCCCGAGCCGAGATTGTCCTGATGATGGTTGCGTGCGGAAACCCATACACGGGGCTCCGCAGGTTGTGTCGAACGATGAAAAAAAACAGGGATTCCTGAAACGGAATCTACTACATGAGGTACGTAAGCGAGGGTATATTTTCACCTGCCGCTTCCACAGTGGCCGATGTGGTTGGCTTCCTGCTTAGGACCTCCGAGTTCTTTCCCCTCGCTCGGGTGACCTCCACTTCTGGTGAGGTTGAGCGAGGCGCACTCATGCGGGAAAACAAAACATTGGCCCGGAAAAAGGCTTCGGCTTTGGTTTATGTTATTTTTTTTTGGGGGGTTTCACGTTTTCCCGAGCGAACCGCCACAAAACTCGGGCGGTTCTGCCCACCCCACTCGATCGATCCACCGAAACCGGACCGAAGAAGTCGAAAAGCGTGGCGAAAGGAATAGAATAAATCAATAATTTATGTTTCATGTTTAAAACACATTTACCCACCGTATCGCGCACCGGTCGGTATGAAACGCACCAACACCACCGACCAGCACCGGTACGGCTGTGTACGTGGGTACGCTTATAGTGTCGCACGGGGAAACCAGCCCCAGCTTGGAAGAATAAACAGTGAAAATTCATACACTAATACAAGCCTTCCGACGCGATATCACGTTCTGGGAATATGGCTGCACCGTTTTTCGTCGATACCTCGTTTTTTTGCGGACCGATTTGGCTCCACCGTGGACACTGGAGGGGGTGCAGCTGGGAGAGAGGGAACCGGAGGAGTGAAAGCTTTTCAGCGCTTTTCATTTTTCAAGAAGAGCCCCCATTTCAATCGGCACCTGAACCTGGAATGCGATGGAGAGAGACAGTGAGAGATTGTGCGAGTGAGATGAAAGCAGATCGTATTGTTGATTTTATTCCATCTAGTAGCCTCCCCGTCTCGCTTCGGGAATTCAAAATACCCACAGCCTACTGTGGGTCAACGGGTTCAACACCTTCCTGGAGCCGTTTTCCGCACTCCCATTTAGAACGAACGAAAGCTGCTGGAGCGGGTCCGCTCGGGAAAGCGGGTCGAAATCAGCAGCTGATATTAAAAACCGAACACCGAACACGTGCTGACGGAGAAGGCGCAGGATAGAATGAAACAAAAACACACCCACACACACACATCTAGTGCACGTACACAACCAGCACAAAATGGCTCGAAACCAGCACAAAACAGCAAGGTGAGTACTTCGGAATGATCCTTTGGGGAGAATGAAAAGCTTTCACGTTGTTTTCGTTGCTTTTTTTCGGTGTTTCGTTTGCCGGAGCGCCGAAGAAAAACACGCCTCGAGAAACGAGCTTTGCCATTAGGCTCTTGCCGCTTCAACAGCACCATGGATTCGGTTTCAGTTGGCCTCTAGCGTGCTGCCGGAAAGCGAGAGACGATGAAGCTTGGGAGGCGGCTCTCGAGGTGAAAAAAAAGGAAATAATCGAAGCAACGGATCATAGTTGGGTTTTGTGTGTGGTGTGTTTGTGTGCGTTTTTGCGCTGTGCCCGTGCGCTTCAATAGCGTAATAAGTACTGTGAAAACGATATTTGATGCCAGATTCTTCCCATTTTGGTTCGCCTACCGCACCCGAACCGGCCATCCATCTCCTGTCAGTTTTCGGTTCGTCCAGAGTGTCCTTAATTTTTGGGAGGCACGGAGACAGGCTGCCAAAGAAATTGCCACTTCGACAAGAAATCTCCACGGTTGGTGCGGAACAAGCAATGTTGCTTCTCTCACTCCTACTCTCTCGCTCTACTTCCTGCTGCTTTCCAAGGAAAACAACCAAAAAACGACGTCGGCCCGAAGCGATGAAGCGTAGCGTGGAAAAACACAAAACGTTGCCTACAAGCACAAAGATGCTTCCTTCTTTCCCCATCGGTTCAGTGAGCGGGGGAGAGAGAGAGAGGGAGAGTGAGAGAAAAAAGAAACGCGCCCCTGAAAGACGATACAAATCTTTACCATCAGCTGCGGGAGGGTGCGACGGGAGCTCCGGGGTAACGACACGATACTGATCATTTTTCAGTGGCATGCTTGTTGTCTTTTCCGTTCCCGCGGGCTCCCACCGTGGCTCCCTGCGAACAGCGCACCCTAGCGTGCTAAATAGCTGGCGATTTTGTGACGCGACGCGGTAGCTTCCAACTGCCTACGGCGGCCAAAAAGCCACTCCAGGCCGGGTGGAGGTGTGGAGGAGCAGCGACAGAAGCAGATATTTATCTATCCAGCAGCAGGAACCATTTTGGGGGGGACGAGCGGGCGGGCCTAAGTGATGAGAGCGCAAAAGGGAATCTGTGCCATTCCTGACGTTGCGTAAGTGTGACGGTTTTAAGCAGAATCGCTCGGTCATTCTTTTGGCAGGCGAAAGCGGCTTTTGAAGCCGGCCCGATGGAACAGACGGCTGTAAAATGGTAAGAAGTAACGTTTAATTGAAGAGCGGTGTGGTTTTTCGTTCTGGAGTATTATTTTTTTTGTGCTATCTTGTTTCAAGTCATTTTAGTATTTAACTCTGCCATCTGGAAGGAATTTGGAGACGCAGAGCAGAGACCGACCGAGAAAATCACACCGGTATGCCAGCACGAGGATGTAAGTAATCCTGCATTATATTGGTCCCGATTGCTTCGGACCTAGAGGCACTTTAAAGCATCGCTCAAGACTATTGCATAAATGTAGGCGCATTAAACACTTGAATTTTGTTTTACCAATTCAATTAGCAGGGGAAATCATCATAATGGGTTCCGAGTCCGGCCGTTCGGGTGAGCTGCCACGAGCCCCGAAAGCTCTCTGGATCGAGAGGAAATTCTACGTACTAGTCAAAACGGTCGGTAAAAGATCAATTTTCAAGAATTATGCTTTCTCGTTTAGCGTTTTTCCGTCCGTTGTGGGAAACGATGCTTCCCGGAATAAGCATTACAGTCGAGATCGTAATGGCCACGCGAGATATTGAATTTCTGGTCGCCTGGAGCGCGGGTTTTGGAACTCGCTCTTTCCTCCAGGCGAATTATCGATTGTGGCTTCCAGAGGGGAAACCATTCGAAAAACCCGCACACAAATAGCTTCCGGATGTTATTTTATTGTGTACGCTAATAGTATCACATCCTTTTTTTTCTTTTTTTCCCGATAAATACAAAACCCGCGCTCGCCGTGAAGGAAAAGTTCCGTTTAATTTTATCATCCATCCATTTTTGCCGAAAATTGTTCGGCGGTGTGTCGTCTTTTAGGCGCTTAAAGTGAACCCTGTTGCGAGGCCTCGGTGTGTCTAAAACTAAAATAAAACCACTTCCGCCTGGGTTTTCTAGCCACCGTTCGCTGACAAAAGGGTTATCACCGGTTACAAAAAAAAGGGACTACTCCGAACGGAGGTGGTGGTTGGAAGCGGCAACAAAAAACTCCCGGGTAGTGGGTCCGCTTAGAAGTTGTATCTTTCGACAGCTTTTCTATTTATGGCCCGGGCCCGGGTGGATCTGTACTACGAACGACACGCAACGACACCGAAAGGATGAAGTTAAATGATGATGCTGATGATGATAGCGGCGTTGATATTTCTAGCTCCAGTCTCTATCTTTCTCCGTGGACTGCATGCCTACCATCACCGTCATCATCATCATCATCATCATCGTTCTCATGACCATGGAGCGAGGGATCCGGAAAAAGGTTTGTGTGACAAAATTTCAAACATTTCGCCGCTCTTTCGAGTGCGCCAAATATAACAAAAAAATTGCCCCACACCCGGCGGTGGCAGCGACAAAAGCTTTTCCCTGTTCGATGGCCCTTATTCGCAGTGAAAACCGTTGGGCCAGACGGGAGACGCAATTTTGAACCGATCTTGAAGGCGTGTGCGAGGCCCGTGCTTAATGCTGATTACACACTCCAGCTTCGCTTATCGGCGCGTGCTGTTACGGTGAAGGCAAGGGTTTTGTTTGCTCGGTGTAGGTCGCCCACCAGCCTGGTCCACCCTTAATGAAGGACGCACTACGCTACGCTAATGTCTTGCGGGCAGCTGGCGGGCCGCCAGAAGTTTACCAGAAGTGTCCCTTCTGCGGGTCAGGATAGAGAGATAGAAGGGGAGTGGATCATGCAAAAAAAAAAACGTTCAAACCCTGTCACAAGAGTGTTTTTGGAAAAAAGGTCCCGGAATTAATTTTCGTCTTATTTTGTTTTAAATGGAGGATTAATTTGTATCATTAGACATGATTGAATCGTTTTTTTTTTCGTAGGCTGTCTGTTGACTGCTGGCTCGGGAAACTTGATGCCTTGCACGCCGCAGGGATTTGTGTTTTGGAGGCCTAACGGATCTCGTATTTCGAGGCCGGAAAATCTGGAAAAGGATTCCATTCACTGATTCTTCCCTTTAAGCCGATTTGTTAAAAAGAGGAGTGGTGAAATTTGTGATTACAATCAACAATTCACACTCAACTTCATAAGTTTAACGCAGTAGAACGTTTACTTTTAAGCGTCGAAGTTTACGAACGAATGTGATTAACGAATGTGAACGAATGTGATTAAGAAATTATTAAATTACTTACTCTTACTGTTCGATACTTTAAAAAACAACTTATTAACCGATTATATATTTTTTTAGATATACCAGAATAATCCCTTTTATATACCTGCCATGGTTGCCATGGTTAAAGAATTGTACGAAAAACAGCTCTTTTAATTTGCCTGTTCACATCTGCTCATACCATGCTGATGCCATTTTTTGTGTCCCAGACTGGCAGTTCCCCACACGTTTCCTTCTGCCCAAAAGGCTCGGCAAATGTCTAGTTGGATTGGGATTTTTCATTGCATTATGAAACGGCCCGACGCCTGTTCATTTCATCGCCTGCACAATCCAGTTGCACAATTGCAATTTCATCGTCCGTTCCGAAGCGTCGCGAATTGTGAAGATAATGAGTGGCTTTTCGGAAACGATCCATTTAGGCCGCTTCTGCCACTCGGCACGATGGCGATGAAAATGAAGCTCAATTTCGTTTGTGTGTTTTTGCCAGTTTTTTTTCTTTGCTCGAAAACTCTTTCTCACCGAGGGCACGAAACAGCTTGCAGTCGTCACTGCGCTTGGACGGTGGGGAGCGTTCGTTGGGTTTGTCCCGGAACCCGTTGGAACCCCGGTGGCCTTTCGCCGGCTTGATTAAAGATTAAATATATCCGGTCTTCAAGAGCGGGTGGGCGAAAGCGGCCGTCGGGCGGTCGCTGCCGGGGACGGAAATGCCGGTCTGGTTGTTCTTCGTTTGCTTCCTGCTAATTTGAGGATCCGAAAAAGTTTACCTTGTTTCGCTGGCGTCAGTTGGTTCGCCGTGCGCGCAAAGGGCACCACACTGGGGAAGCTCGTGACGGTTGTTGAACGTTTTGAAATACAAACTCGTGCTGGTCGCCACTGCTGCCGCTCGGTGGGAATTCCAGGCAAAAGGCAAAAGTTAAATCACACTTTTCGACCATTGCAATTGCCCGAATCCGCTCGGGCGTATTTCGTCCTCGCTCGTCGGCCCTGCACCGTCGGAGGAGAAATTGGAAAGTTTTCGCCGTTCCAAATTTTCACCAGGCAACAAAGAGCGCCTCCGAAAAAAAAAGTTGGAACTGAAATGCCACGTACAAATACACACACACACACACAC
>JXXA01017422.1:0-29196 GCA_000956255.1 Anopheles punctulatus
CCCACCCCTCCGGCACGGCCCCGGTGGAGCAAGGAAAAAAGCTAGTGCTTCCAACTCATAACCATCAACGCTGTACACACGATCGTGTCTTTTGTAAATATTCGTCAATTGTTTCACTCGCTCGACTCTGCTTTCTCTTCCCTGTCCTTCATCTGTCAACTCACTTCCATTTGCAACTCCTCCTTGCGCCTGCAATCGCTTATAATTTATTCATCCGTCTGTGTCTGTCGCGAAAGGCTCTCTTTCTCTTTCTATTTCCTCTCGCAACCCTTCACTTCCTGCCCTTTGCTCTTTACGCTCACCACACTAATTCTTCGTTTCGCTCTGATCATCACATCATAACAAAACGAACAAAAAAAAAAGCGGTTGGAAACGAAATGTATCATACTAGGCGTTGTTTGAGGCACAAGTAGGCAAGGTAATATTGTAATGAATTTTATTTTATTTTTTTTTCTTGGATGGAGGTGACACTATTATTCAACTGAGATTGTTTAGGTTTTTTGTCCTCTTCTCTTGGCATCGTATTTTCACGCATCGTATTAGTTGATCTTCTCTCACCCAACCCCACTCACCTGCTGTCACGTGCCACGTGTACTGTTTTCCGTAGTGGCTAACTAACTCGGTCCGACTAACTGCGTTTCAAATCTAGCTACGAAAATGACGTGATTTATTATTTTTTTGTTTGTTGTATTACGCACACGGAAAAGGAAAAAAAACAAACAAAGGAAACCCTCCCCCCCCCCTTACCCTCTTCCCAAATCAAACGACTTTCTCGGCAAAAAACGCATAACTATCAATTACTATATTATTTACGTATTATGTTGTAATGGCGGACACATTCTTAGTTCTATGGAAAAACAAGTGGAAAAGAAGTAAGCGAACAAATTAAATAAAAAAAAATGGATCTATTTAAGTAGCTGGTGTAAAAGTGTTTTTTTGACAAATGAAACCCAAAATCCGAAACACAGTTTTACAGTTCCAAAATGTAGATTTCACAGTCTCCCAGAAGAAAAAATTATTTTTAATAAAGAAATACATTTAAAAAGAACAACAAAAATGTTTAGTGAAATTAAAAATAAAACGAAAATAAATAATTTTATTGCACAGAAAATCGTACCCGTTAAACGGCAGTTTGTAGCGAACCAAGTTTTTTTTTCTCCAGCTCCCACCTCCCACACGACACTGTGCAAAGCCGAGATGAAAAATCGTAAAAGTATAAATTGCGATACTTGTCCTGCACCGCAATCAACAGCTCGATGGCTGCCCGGTGCAAAGAAGGAAAGCAAAACGAGTGCGCTGGTGGAGCGCTCAGTTAACAACGGCGACCCCAGAGGTTGCAGGCAAATCACGCCCTCGATAAGATAGATTCACCGGATTGTCTTGAGCGTGTGCGTGCGTGCCTGTGTGGGTGCGCCCTCGCCCGCAAAACGCTCACACGCGCGTCGCGCTCGTTATTAAATGAATAAATCCCGACGGCGGGCGCCATTCGCAAATTCGTCGTGCGACTGTCCGATCTGTCAGCTGCTTCGGTTTTATCAGCTGTGCGAGTGTGTGATAGTCGCTGGTTGTTGTGAGGCGCACGGTGAACAATGCTGTCCAGTAAGTGCGGCCTGGAAGCGCACGAAAGAGAGCGTAAAACATGGCGTAATAAATGTGGCCACTTTTTCGCCCGCAGAGTTGCTGACGGAGTTCGGGGAGCTGTCGGTGTCGCAGAAGGCGCTATTGGTGGCCGCGGGTGTGGGCGGGGTGGCGTTGCTGTCCGCCGGGGCGCTCCTGGCCAAGCGCCGGATCGAGAACACACCGCCCAAGCAGTGGCGGAAGGCGGGCGAACTGGCCGAGCTGTACGTGTACCCGATTAAGTCGTGTGCACCCGTCGCGTTGCAGCAGGTCGCGTGTGCGGAGCTCGGCCCGCGGCGCAATCTGCTCCGTGACCGCATCTTCATGGTGACGAACGCGGACGGCAAGTTCGTGACGGCGCGCATGAAGCCGAAGATGGTGCTGGTGCAGCCACGCTTCGACGAGCGCTACGAGACGATGTTTCTGACCGCGCCCGGCATGCCGGAACTGCGCGTGGACGTGCGGGCGCTCGGGACCAGCCAGGAGCCGACCCGCGGCACGGTCTGGGGCGAGAGTTTCCCCACGGTGGATTGCGGGCCGGACGCGGCCCGCTGGTTTTCACGCTACCTGCTCGACAAGGACGAAGGGTACCGGCTGCAGTACTACCCGCTCGAGTACACGAGCCGCCGGAAGCACGGCAGCGACACCGGCGCACTGCAGGACGAAACCAGCTACATGCTTTTCAACGAGGCAAGCGTCACCGACCTCAACACCCGGCTCGACAACAAGGTGGGCGTGATCCAGTTTCGCCCGAACTTTGTCGTGCGCGGACCGGAACCGTACGCCGAGGATCGGTGGCGCTGGGTGCGCATCGGCGACGTCGTCTTCCGGTACGAGATGCCCTGCCTGCGCTGCATCTTCACCACAATCGATCCGGCGTCCGGTGTCGCGCACCCGGACAAAGAACCGCTCCGGACGCTCAAGCAGTGAGTAGTGAAAAAAAAGAGTCGGGAATGTTTCGCCCAGAACAGGAACTAATGTTGCATATCTTTCCCTTTCCACGCGCAGATACAGGCAGCTGCCATCATACGGCGAATCGCCCGCCTTCGGCATCCACCTCGGGGTGCGCCGCACCGGTGAGGTGAAGGTGGGCGATCCAGTCTACTTCGCCTAGGGCTCGCTCGCTTTACCCCCCGGTTTGGACGCATGGGCATTCTTTCCGTGGGTGGCGGTGGTGGAAAACAAAAAAAAAACAAACACAACCACAGCTGTATTGTCTCTGCGTTTGATGCTATGAGCGTTGTTTGTAGGCATTTTGAGAGTTTAAAATAAACGATTTTCGACGTACACACACGAAAAAAAAACAGGCACGCGGTGGGTTTTGTCTAGCCGACGTACACGGCATCTCCGAGCCCGATCGAGCCGAGCGCTCGGATGCCCATCTGCATGCCGACCACCGGTGAGGCTCCGAGGCCCGGCTTCAGGCGATACTTGCGCAGCGTGCTCAGCGGCTCCTGGTCCGGGCTGCTCACACCCGTTTCCGGGTCGACGTTCGTGAAGAGGCACCTGGAACGGGACGGTACGGTCGTTAGCGCGGTATCTTCCGTGCAGATAAGCGAGCGAGCGAGATAAAACGAAACGGGGTGGAACGTAAAAGGGGGGAATCGCCATAGGCGATGCTCGAGACGCTCATTTACCCGTGTTTATCAGTGAGCCGGGGCGGGCGGGCATGAAAGACAGTTTGTGAAAGATGAGAACGGATGAGAACGATAAGGATGGGACATCGTTGGTCATGTGAGGAGTGTGTTTCATTTTTTTTTGTTGGTTTTTTACCTCGTGCAAGGTTTCACGTTCCGGTAGATCGTGTGCTCCCCGATCCGGATCCACTTCCAGCTGTCCTCCTCGAACGCGGCCGGGCCTTTGACGAGTATGTTCGCGCGGTACTGCAGCGCCGGGACCGGTTTCTCCAGCCGCGTGTTCACGTCCGCGACGGACGCCTCCGACAGCAGCATGTAGCTGGTGGCGTCGTGCAGGGCGCCCGAATCGCGCGCGGTCAGCATCGCGTGGATGCGGTTTTTCTCCCGCACCGGGCGCGTTGGCCGATCGAGCGGGTAGTAGACGAGCCGCAGGCCGAAGTCTTCGCTCAGGAGGAAGCGCGACAGCCAGCGGGCGACCTCCTCACCGCAGTCGATCGCCGCCACCGGTTGATCCCAGACGGAGAAGTCACCGGGGCGCGTGGTGGCGAGAAGGGTGCTCACCGGGACGGTGATGTCCATCATGCCCGGCGCGGACAGCGTCATCCGCTCGTACGCGGCATCGAACGCGGGCTGGACGAGCACGAGCGTGGGATGCGAGCGACCGGTAATGAACGCACCGTCCGCGCTCTTCACCACCATGAAGATGCGATCACGCAGCAATCCCACCTGCGGCCCGATGTCGGAGCACTGGAACTGGCGGACGCGTACCGCACCGCACGATTTGATCGGGTAGATCCACAGGTCGGACACTTCGCCAACGCGGCGCCATTCCGTGGGTGGCGTGTGCTCGGCACGGTACTTCAGGAATCGGTACGCACCGTACCCGACCGCGGTCGCCACGCCGACACCGGCTGCACCCGCCAGCAGCTGGCCGACGGTCGGCTTACCGCCCGCTTCATTGTTCAGCAGCTCTACGTGCAGAAGGGAAACTCCTTAGTGTGTGCGCGATTGGGTGTGAGATGGCGAGTGGATGGGGTTAGTGTGATAGGCGAGCGGGTGATGGAATAAGCGCACGAAACTTACTGGATAGCATCTCCTCCGACAGTCCGTCTGTTTCGCGATGGTGCCTGAAAGTGAGCGGTATCGAGCAGAAGTCAATCATCTATATTTATTGCCCACCCGTAAGGGTACGATATGCCGTGTGAAAACCGCTCTATAACGTGCTGTACTGCCAGAAATGGCTCAATCATGCGACTGTCAACATCCAGCGTAACCAGCCTGTTGTTCGAACGATAAGACACTCCGACGGTGATAAGGAATTCGTTCGGAATCAGCCGCTCTTACCTTCGCGCTTCCCTCCACCGCTAATGAACGCTAATTGAACGCTTTACCCCTCGGTGTCGAGAAGTGCTAATAAGCAGCACAAAATCACGGTCGGTGGCGCTTCAGCTCAGATAGGAAACCTTCCGAATAACCTGACTTCACATGCTGCCGCAGGTGGACGCACCGGGAGGAAGGATTCGCTTTCGCTGGTGTGTTTTTTTTGTTTTCGGCGAACAGCGATCGAAACTTCCCTGCCGAGCTATCTGGCCATTTTACCTAGGGGGATGTTTGTTTACTTCACGACGGCTGCCCATGGTTTCCTGTGCGTCACGCACACACCCACACCGCACGGCGAAAGACGAGCTGTCAAACGGGCGGTAAACAAAAGCCACATTGATGTGTGCGCTTCGACCGCAAAGAAAAATGTTTTTTATCGGTTTTGTTTGAAGTTAAGGCTACGTAGAAAATGATTTTTTCACACTGCAGCAATTTGTTTTTCTCATTTCATGCAACCGCACGGAAAGATTCTGGCGTGTGCACATAGTGAACAGAACCCGTCAGCGAGGGAGGTATAAACGGCACTGCAATTTGACAGACCAACTGTCACATGGCCTTGCAGCAACAGTAACAATCACAACAAAAGAGCACTCCAATTCCAAAACAGCCCAGGACAAACGCTATCTGTTCATTCTTCCGTGCTCATACGCTGCGTGTGTGTGTTTAACGTATCTTTTTACGCGTTAACGTTTTCGTTCTTTATCTGCGCTCACAGCTTCACAAAAACCGAACCCGCAGCGTTTTCTGGTTGCCGGAAATGTAACGAGACTGTTTTTTTTTTCCTGCAAGCCGTGAAAATCGTCTGATTCTGCTGCTGCTAGGCACGAACGGCTGCCGAGAAGAGTGTCGAATTCCGGGGAAAACGAACGAGCAATCAAACAAAAAAAAAGGTAACGACGAATACTATATCCGGTGCCATTCTTTGTTTTACCAGTCTCTACACCACAGTCGAGAAGTATTTTCGACATTTTTTTTGCGCAGAAGTTAGGGCACATAGGGCGAAGGCAGTGGGAGAAGAAGATAAGCTTGCACAGAATAGTGCGTGCTTGCTTGCTTGTGTGTATATATGTATGTGTGTATGTGTGTGTGTGTGTTTGTGGAGGTCAATCGCAGTGCATTTTGCCGTTGCTTGCTCACACACCCGTGCAATCATTAGTCACCCGGGGAGGTAAACACTGCAACTCATTTTTCGTGTTTTCAACTAAGTCTTTCTGTCTGCTCTCATCCACTCTCCATGCAGCAGGTCACTGTACTGTTTCGGGCCAGGCCGAAGGAGCCGTACATCGTTTCAAACCCGCACCACCCAGCGCAATCGTGTACGGCTGCAAACAGTAATACGATCCCTTGGGCCGGGGTTTTTCCATAAAGATAGTAGACGCGGTTTGCATTGCTAAGGCTTTGGGTTTCTCCCCGAGTTAGGTTAATTAGATTAATGATCTCGAATCTGGTGGTGGTTTGTTCTGTGTAGACGAGCGCAAAGATCCGATAAGAAGATAAAATGGTTCGCATCGTGCTCTGCTGCCCGGCTGCAGGCGTACCATGGCGCCGAAGCGCATGAATCATCACAATCGCTGCTTATCATTTAACCATTTGCTTCCGTTTCCATTTCACAGCGGCTCGCGCAGCGCGAAAGAAACACAATGCCCATCCTGTACAGCGTGGTAACGCGGGGCCCGACCGTGCTCGCGCGGTATGCGGAGTGCGTCGGCAACTTCACCGAGGTGACGGAGCAGATCATTCCGAAGATACAGCTGGAGAACCACAAGCTCACCTACCTGCACGGTAACTACCTGATCCACTACATCTGCGAAAATCGCGTCATCTATCTTTGCATCACGGACGACGTAAGCAACGACGGCAGCCATTTTTTTCTTATGCCCCCCCCAGAGAGCAATTCGCAATAACATGCTTCTCTTTCGCAGCGCTTCGACCGGTCGCGTGCGTTCATGTTCCTGCAGGACATCCATCAGCGGTTCATCGCGACGTACGGGCTGACGGTCGCGACCGCGATCGCGTACGCGATGAACACAGAGTTTTCGCGCACGCTCGCCCAGCAGATGCGCACGTACAACGACGGGCTGCAGCAGGACGCGCTGAGCCGCGTGAACGGCGACATCGACGAGCTGAAGGACATCATGGTGAAAAACATCGAGAACATAACGCACCGGGGCGAGCGGCTCGAGCTGCTCGTCAATCAGACGGAGAATCTACGCAACAATGTAAGCGGCAGCTAAGCAAACTAAAAGCATCCAAACTAACACACTCTCTCTTTGTACCCTCGCTTGCAGTCGGTTACATTCCGCCAGACGTCCCGCAACCTGGCCCGGACGATGTTCTGGCGCAACGTGCGCATGTACTTCCTAGTCGCCGCGATCGTGCTGTTCGTGATCTACGTGATCGTCAGCATGGCGTGCGGTGGGCTGCTCTGGAAGGGCTGCATCAACCCGTCCCCGAAGCTTCTACCACCGGACGCGGCCCTGTAAGCTTACCAGGTTAAGAGCTTTCCCTTCTGTTTTATTTACACCGGTTTGGTTGCGCAGCAGGCGAACGAACGCGACAGAGAGTGAGAGAGATAGAGAGAGATAGAGAGAGAAAGAGAGAGAGAAAGAGAGAGAGAAAGGGAGAGAGAAAGGGAGAGAAAGGGAGAGAAAGGGAGAGAGAGAGAGAGAGAGAGGGAGAGAGAGAGAGGGAGAAAGAGTGCATTGTGATCGAGTAGGAGCCTTTTTTGTTGTTGTTAGGAAACGTTAGACTCGTTCCGCGTTGATCGCGCTAGCTCGTACCCTACTGCTCCATACTTTCCGCATCGTTTTGGTTAAATTATTGGTAATGTTGCTTCTGTTTTGCAAGAGCAACGAATTTGCGATAAGCCAGGTCCAGCAGGACGAAGGATCAAATTATTTGCAGTTTCTTTTCTACGTCTTCAACAATCAATCAAATCGTGCGTGAAGGTACCATACGTGCACCTTTTTTTCTATTTAAACAAAATATTAAATTCCTTTATTTTCAAAAAAAAAAACAAACACAAATACGGACGATTGAAAAAGAGAGCATTGTGATTGGCCAGAGCTTCGTTCATGTTAAGCGGGTCACGTAAAGAGGAACGGAGAGGTGTTTCACTTTCGCGTCAGTTATTACCACTCTATATTCTATATTCATTTTGAGGTAATGCGTTGCTCCATTTTCAAACCCCAACGCTCCCTCCCATGTATCGTGTGACAACGCTCGGAATCGCGGCCAAACGAAAGGATCAAGTATTTGCAGATTAGTTGCGCTTCCGTCGCGTCTGAGTAACGTCGAAAATCGAACCGCTCGGTATAGAACGGACCCTTTATGTGTTGGGGAAACTTATTTATATTCCATTAATTTCTTTTTGCGGCCATTTTCGTTTGGTGCCGCGTTTGTTTGTACGTAGCGCATCCGCCCCGCACACTTATTTAATCCTCCCTTCCGCGGGGCGCGGTTGAGCACGGCAATCGTTAGAAGCCTTTTCCTGATACCGAAGAGCCGAAACACTGAGAAACGATCTGAGACTTTTAAGCGATAAATAACGAATATATATACATATACACATACAGATAATGAATAATATAGCAAGCGTAACGTGCGGTTAAATCTCTTACATATGGAATTTTATTTCCCTCCTAAGCTTCCGAATTTAACGCTAGAAGGTAAGTATGTAGGAGCGTGTAGAGATTTTTTTTTGCGACAGAAATATAAATCTAGCCGTACGGAAAGAAACGCGCGTCCCGGTGCTAAATAGAGCGTGTAAAAAAATCCTTCTCGGCGGGACTCCATTGTCCCCTTCGACCCTCTGCGCGTGCGATGCAAAGGTAATGGTTATTGCACTTTTCTGCACTTGTTTCGCACACCGGCGGAAGAGAAGCTTGCTGCCAAGTTCCTGCTCCGTCCCCCGCTGGCGGTCCCCAGTTGCATTGTGACGAAACGAAAGACTTTAGGTTTGACGAACTCTGCTCCGCTTCGTTATGACAAGAGTGCGACATGATGAGGACCGAAAAAATATGTATCAAAAAGATTCACCCCAAAGGCGAAGGAGCGAAGAAATGGGAAGGGGTAGATGGTTCCTGCGGGGGTTTTATCTCCTGCCTGTCTCAACAATTAACACAGCAAAACGACGGTTGACTGCAGACAAATAGTTGCATAATTGGCCGAAGGGCCTGTAGGAGAGCAAGAATACGCGGCGGCGGCGTCGCACTTGAGCGTGACTCGGTTGACATCCTTGAAGTGGAGGCACGTCCGCTTTTTGAGACGCTCCAGGTCTCAGTACGAGGAAGTTCTGGCTGGCGGGAAGGAAGGAAGGAAGCTATTGCGTTGCCACACACAACTGCGTATCTCCCGCATTTGCGTTCTGCGGAGTACGCAAGATACGGTCGGTGCAACCTCGCCGTATCCCTTTGAAAATCTCCATTCAAGTGTTCTCTACCCGTTGGACGTGCGACGGTAGAGATATTGCGACGTTTTTTTTATTTATTTTTATTTGTTTCTCCCCCTTATCCTCGCTCGTTTACGCCCTATTGTTGGCCGTCGCTCCCTCCCGATTGTTTTGGTGTTTCGAGTCCCGGGAGGAGGGCGGAGAAGTGCGGCTAAATGCGACGTAACCAGCACGGAAAGTGGGCCACACTTGCGGCCCATCCCGCGTGCGAGCGAACGTAAACAATCGCCAAATGTCTGGAAGATGCATCGGCGCTGGTTCCGTGTGACCCACTTGGAGTCCGGCCGTAAGATCCTCAAGAACATGTGCGTGACGACGTCCCGTCGCGAAGATTTAGATGTTTTGTGCTACGTCCGCCAGGCCGCCATGCCGCAATCGGAATGCCGCTCGCTAACTTCGCTGCGTGTGTCAAAACATGCATGACGGTTGGGCGCTAGGGCGTGCGGAGAACGAGAGTCCAAAGTCTTGGCGCCGCGCGCCCTCAACTACGCATCGCCGTCCGCCATCGGCCAACAGACAAAGGGAAAATTCTCGTCCATGCTCGTAACAGCCCGGGACGGGACGGAGGAAGATCCGCGCGTGCTCGCGCATAGGGTGTTCTTCGGCTGGAAAAGCTGGCGAAAAACAAATCTCGGCGTCCTGTTGCCGTCCCACTCGCACCCGTACCGACAACGCACGCACACACACACACACAAGCATTCGTACGTATCCATTGACGGGGTAAGGTTCGTTCGGGAAATTGAAGACATTTGCTGGAAGAGCTGGAGGGACGCATGGTGCTTTTTGCGTTCCACTTCCGCACCACCTTCAGGTGGAAAATCTCGAACGCACAAACCCGACACTCTCTCTCTCTTTCTCTCTTTCTGTCTCTCTCTTTCTCACACACACACTGGGTCGCTCTCCGAACGGCGTGCTCGTTCGCACCAACCAGCAGAACAATCTCTCTCAGCCGTCAGCGTGTCTGCCGTCGGCGAGTACGGAAAACAGCGTACGACCGCCTAGCGCCGCCGTGCGAGTTCTCAGTACGTACCGCACCATATTACGCGCGTGACACACACGGCCAGCAGCTCGCACAGGAGCGGAGTCCCGCTGCACGCACGAACACACGCACACGAAACGTATGGCCGCAATCAAACCGACGATCAAACGCACCACAAGCGAAGCGGGACACCAGCGGCCGGGACACTAGAGCATCCGGGACGTGGTTAGTGTCTGGGGCGTCGCTTCTTCTCGGGAGGTAGCGCCTCCCGTGCGCTTGACCGGCCAATCGGCCTCCGGAGTCGGTTCCCGGGGCCAGGACCAGTCTCTGCCGCTAGCAGGACCCGTTTTCCTTACTTTTAAACTACCATACCAGTGAAAGTGTAAGTGAATCCGGGCGAGAGCGGGTGTGCGCGCGAGTGTGCGTGTTTTGAACGGGAAGTCGAAGGTAGATCTGTGACCACCCGCATCCCTGCCCGCGTACGCGTCCGTCGTGCGCAGTGTGCTGGAATTTTCAACATTCACACACACACACACACACACACAGACAGACGCTGGGGTGCGCCACAGCCTCCCGCAGGAAGTTAGGCACCAGGTCAGCGGGGACAAAAGCAGAATAAAAAAAAGAAGGAGAAGAAAGGTTGACAGGATATTGCGATTCGTAGCGCTCCTGTTTTCGCGCTTTCCACGGGAAAAAGCAATTTCGCGAAGGAAGTGATGCTGTGTAGGGGTTGATTCTGTAATTGATTCATCTCCTCCGGTCTCCCGCCCGGTTCCGTACCTTACGCTCTCGACGTGCCGTGCCTGGGCGTCCCCGGAGCGAAAGTGAGTAGAAAGTGAGAGTTCAATTTCCCGTATTTTTTTTTTCTTCGCCTTCCATCGTCCGGGGGCTCAGATACGCACACTGATGCACCTGGGGCAGCAGCGTCCCGAGCGGCACCGGCGTTGAAGGCACACGATAACCAAACCGCACAGGATGGACAGCTCGCCGGATCTGTCGCTGAAGCTGCGACGGGGTTCGAGCGATTCGCGCGAGTCCTTCTACATGGACTTCGCCCAGGGCATCGACTCCGACATCGAGGACGTGGTGACGATGGCGTCCGGTGGGGCCATCCCATCGCCCTGCTCGCTACCACTGCCACCACCACCGCCACCACCGCCACCACCGCCACCGCCACCACCACCGCCAGCACCACCGGAGATCCTACCGCTGGGACAACCCGCTGTCATCCTGGAGGAGGAGGACGAACCGCTGGCGGACGAGGCAGACGAGCCGGAGCAGGACCCGCTCCGGTTTCCAACACCGACCCCACTCGCACCCCTCCCGGCCCTGGACATCGACATCGAAAGGTAAGCGGCCGCAAATCGCCTGCAATCAGCCATATCCGAAACCACCCGGGCGGGACGGGAATTTTGAATGCGCTAGCGCAAACCGGCCGGAGACAATTGCTCTCAATTGCGCTAAATGTGTGGTGACAATTTACTGAACCAGCTGCCGCTCGCGCCTCCACCCGACGCTAACTGGCGTTGCAACATTCGTGCGCGGCCAGCGCTTCCCGTTCCGCTAACTTCCCCGGGGCAAGTCAGGGCGGGATACGGCAATGGCTGCCATCGCCGGGTGAGGACGATTTCGTGCGGACACTGGGAACTTTTAATTGGCTTACGAAACCGCACGCACCGGGGGATCCCGTTTCCCCATTAGCAGGATTAGTTTCCGGTTGCACCGGTGCACGCTGTGTGCATTTTGCTCTTTTGCTAGCGACGAAGTTCAAGGCATGGCAAAAAAAAAAACTACACAAATGGCGCGCAACAGGTCACCCGGCGGGACGAAGCCGAACGTCCAGATTAATCGAACGGTGCGATTATGATACTAGCGCGCTGGGCGCGGAAAAAAACGGCACTTAGATAATTGATTCGGCTGCTAATTGATTGCAAATCTGCCCGCGGCCGGCAACGACCGCACGGTAATGTCCGGACGATCCGCCCGAATATCAGCGGCGCTTGCATAACGCGCCCCAACTCGCTCGGATCGCCACAAACTGTTCGCATCCGGGACGCTGCGGTGGGTCTAGCGTTTGGCCCCCTGGCTTTATAGAATAATTGCATCGGGTAGGCCGCACGAGCAGCAGCAGCAGCAGCAGCAGGTGACAGATACGTTTCCAACTGGAGCGCCCGGGTCGATAGCGCAGCGGAGTCGGTCCAGTTGCGCGTTCCGCCCTCGTTAACGACCGCGGGACTGGGGCGCGGCTCCCACGGGAAACGGACGGAGGATGTCGAATCGCGTGTTTTATTTTTCTTCCTCCCCTCCCGCACACACAGTGCGTCATTAACAAGCGCGACACTATCCGTCGCGAAGGTCAACGTGCTGTCAAAACCCGAAGACGGTTTGGACAGCGTGCGGTGAAGATGAACCTGCTAATACTGGATACCGGTCGGTAGGCGAATGTTTGCTCGCTGTCTCCTATTCCCCCGAACAAAGCATCAAAATTAACTCGAGTGGAAGACGGACAAGGGCCGAAAAATGGTTCCTTATGTTAATCGCGATGGGTTTTTTTTCTGCCATTTTGTTTTTTTTTCGGGTGCCACTATTAGTGCCTGCCCATTAGATCTCGGCTTGCTGATTTGGGTGCAATCGAGTCAACAATCAGTCTTTTGACAGCGTTCGGACGTTGTTGTGCGCTTCTTGGCTGGTGTTTATCAGACTTTGTACTGTGTGCGTGTGTGTGTGTGGGGGGAGAAGAAAACGACACACGGTTTGTGCCATCGAGGAGCGTTTCTTTTCTCCTCTGGACGATGATCCAGATGGTACAGCTGCGGTCCAGCTCGAGCTGGGATCGGAAGGCGGGCAATACTGTACGGGCGAGTGTCCATCTGGAACCTAACCAAACGTCAACCGACCGTTGCAGGGAGTCCGCACAGCCGATCATGCCGTCACCGTCGGTGCCCCAGAACGCGATCGTCTCGCCGGAAACGTTCAGCACGCACACCTCACCGGCACCGTCGCTGCATCAGCTGCCAGCCGCCGTACGGCCGGTGAGTCCACCGCCGCCAGCCGTGCTGACGACCGGCGCCGACTATCCATCCCTCTCGTCCGTGCACGATGCGGCCACCACCGATGGCGACGGCTCCCGGAACGGCTCGTCGCTGGGCATGCAGAGCAGCAAAACGCCCACGCAGCACGGTTCGTCCTCCACGTCGTCGTCGACCGCGTTCCAGGCGAAGTCAGCGATCGGTGCGGTCGTGGTCCAGCAGCAACCGGCCCCGGCGCAGGCAACGCTGGTGCCCTTGACGCTTCCGACACCGAGCGATACCCCGCGGCCGGGCTCCCATCGACTGTCGCAGCAATCGCTCGCTACGCCGGCGAGCGGAGCTGCCAGTCAGACGACCACCACACATCAACACCTCTCCGTGCTGTACCACTCGCACCACCACCATCTGCATCCGATACTGACGACGAATCGACGTCCGTCACGACTCCCGGAGCCCGTCTACTATCCACCGCCGCGCGAAGTCAAACCGTAAGTAGCCAGGTGGGGTAGCCTCTAAATCCTAGGTCGCTGCGGATCTAGCGCCAGGACCAATTTGTTGCCTCTCTTACCGCAAAAATTTACTCATGAATCATTTTCGGGTGCATCAAACATTATTTCAACACCTCGAACTCGACTCTACACTTAGGGTGTCACATGTCTTGACGCTCAGGACATTTTTCGCTCCGGATCTGGCACCAGGACCTATTTGTTTCTGCACATTCCGCAAAGATTTACACATGAATCATTTTTCCGGTGCAAGAAACATTATTTCAACGCCTTGAACTCGACTCTACACTTTGGATGTCACATGTCTTGACGCTCTGGACATGTTACGCTCCGGATCTGGCACCAGGACCAATTTGTTTTCTCTCTTACCACAAACATTTACACATACATCCTTTTTCGGGGGCACCAAACATTATTTCCACGCCTCTAACTCGTCTCTACATATATGTCGTGACGCTCTGGACATGTTACGCTCCGGATCTAGCACCAGGACCAATTTGTTTTCTCTCTTACCTCAAACATTTACACATACATCCTTTTTCGGGGGCACCAAACATTATTTCCACGCCTCTAACTCGTCTCTACATATATGTCGTGACGCTCTGGACATGTTTCGCTCCGGATCTAGCACCAGGACCAATTTTACATTTACACATGAATCAATTGCGGATGCACCAAACATTATTTCAACCCCTTGAACTCGACTGTACACTTTGGATGTCACATGTCTTGGCGCTCTGGACATGTTTAGCCACAAAACAAATCGTCCTCTCTATTTACAGCGGAGAGGCCCTCGCGACGACCCTGTCCGCCCTGTACGGGAAGCTGCTCGTCGTGATGGGCATCGCGTTCCCGATGGCGGAAGTCATCTCCACCTACATTCCACCCTCCTTCTACGAGGTAAGTGCGAACTGGTCGTCAGTGCCGCGCGCCGCTCAGCCACCGCTCGTTTCGCTTCCCGTCCGCAGGGTTTCTATCTGTATCTGTACATCGGCAGCATGGTGTTCCTGCTGTTCATGTACACGACGCTGCTGTGGGGCAAGCCGAAAACGCCGCCCGTCTCGCCGATCAAGAGTGAGTGTTTGCTTTTTCGTTTCCATTCTGTCATCCACGCGAGCGTCGGCGCATAATTTTCCCCCATCCCGCTTCCGTCCGTACCCAGAGCAAACGATCGCAAAGAAGGTGATGCACCGGAACAGCACCACCTGCTCGACGGACAGTGGCGAGCAGTCGGACAGCGAGGACGAAACGATCAGCTCGAGCCCGAAGGTGCCGGTCCAGGCCCGCCGGATGTCCCTGTCGGCGGGGGCCGCCTCCCGGCTGCAGCACTTCGGTAGCTTCTACCTGCGCATGGGCGCGGTCGGTAAGGTTTTTTCCTTCGCCGCTGGTGATGTTTTGCAGAATGCTGATTTTTTTCTGTTTTTTTTTGTTTTCCTAACGCAACCACAACCTCCTCACACCAGCGTTCGGCATCGGTAGCATGATCTACTCGGGATTGGAATTCGGCCAATACTTCGAGCTGGAGCGGAACACCAAGTGCCACAACGTGCTGCTCGCGCTGACACCGGCCACCCGGATGGCGTTCATCTTCATCCAGATGTATTTCATTTTTCTAAACAACGAGGTACGCATCGATGAGTGTGTGGATGTCTTTGTGTGTGTGTGTGTGTGTGTGTGAATGTTATTTTCAGCCGTTTGACGTGCGCCGATGGTCGTAAATCGCACTCGCTCACACGCTCTCGTTTCGCACTACCACACGGCAGCAAATCAAGGTGTACCGGCACAAGATCGTCGCCCGCTTCGGACTGATGCACATGATCGGGACCAACCTGTCGGTGTGGTTTTCGGTGCTGATACAGGAAACCAAGCACGAGATACTGACGTTCTACAATCCGGAGAATCGCACGCTGCGCATCTCGCACCGGCTCGGTAAGCTGCGCGTCCGCTCTGCCGCCCACTGCCCGCGTAACGAGTTCCCCGTTCTTCCCCGCTCTGGTTTCTTCCCGCGCGCGCAGGTAACAAGATGATGCCGCATCCGGTGGAGACGGTCGCGCATCTGCGGGTGGCGCGCGGCTTGAAGGGTCCGCACAACATCTTCGAGTGCCGGCGATCGAACATCATCGGCACGCTGGTGCAGGACGCGTCACCGTTTCTGTTCCCGTGCACGATCGAGTACTCGCTGATCTGTGCCGCCATCTTGTACGTGATGTGGCGCAGCATCAGCCGGCCGCAGCACGAGCAGCCCCGCCCGCCCCAGCCGCAGCGGCAGGAGAGCCTGCACCCGCTGAAGCGCTCGCCGCACCACTACTCGGTCGACTGTGCCGGCGCGCACAAGGGTCTGTTCATCGGCATCCTGATCCTGGTGCTGACGATCATCTCGCTGATACTGTTCTTCGTGCTGATCTCGCGCCCGGAGTTCGTCAGCCTCGCGGTGACGGAGGTGAACATCTGCGAGCTGACGCTGTACGGCACGACGACGGCGGCGACGCTGATCGGGATGTTCCAGGTCCGGCACATGCAGTACGACGCGTTCCGCAGCTTCAGCCTGGACGACATCCTGCTCGTCGGCGGCCAGACCGGCTCGTTCCTGTACAGCACGTTCACCGTGATCGGGGGCCACTTTACGATGCGGCGCGACACGGTGCTGGTGCTGATAACCGCGCTCGCCTCGCTGGTGGAGACCGCCTGCCAGACGATGTTCATACTGGACGCGAGCCGTCGGTCGGCCGCCACGCAGGAGCACATCCGGAAGAAGCCGGGCCGGGAGATCGTGACGTTTCTGCTGGTGAGCAATCTCGCGATGTGGGCGATCAACACGCTGGAGAAGAGCCGGGCCGAGTCGCACCCGATCCAGCTGCACTTCTACGGGCTGTGGGCGTGGACGATCATCACGCACGTGTCGATGCCGCTCGCCATCTTCTACCGCTTCCACAGCACCGTGTGCCTGTGCGAGATCTGGAAGCGGGCGTACAAGATGAAGCCGGCGTACATGTAGCCGGCACGGGTGCGGCCTGCCCACCAGCTGGATCGCACCGAGCCGACCGTCACCACCAACGCCAGCACGGCCGCGATCGATCTGCACGCGTATCTATGCGCGTAGGCCACCGCAACGCAACGCAACGCAACGCAACGCACCACAAACGCCCCATTCTCGCGCACCACAGCATCCACAAAGCACAAAGCCACCAACACCAGCACAGCACCCCGGCGTAACCTGGCGGCACCGGTGCCGGCTCAGCCAGCCAGCTGACAGCTGACAGCAGATGGCTGCGACACCGACACCTCTCGACCTTCCCCACCGACCGCGCGTGACGGCCGCGTTTGGTGCGCCCGCAGCGGTGATTTTTGGAAACGATTTTAAACCATTTTTATGACGCACTTTTTTACATCGCTAATCCAACGCGTACGAGGGGGGAAAACCCGGACACGGGCGGGGGTTAGTTTTTAAGGCGCTCGCTCGCGCACACAGACACGTCACAGGCAGTCACCGCACCGAGCGGAAAGCGTGCCGGGTGCGCCTGAAAGGTAGGCTTTACTCACCGCACGCGGGAGCGTTTTGCTCGCTCGTGTTAGGTTTTTGGGGTTCGGTTTTTGTTTTTTTTTTTGGATTCATATTGCTTAGGGAAGTTGTGCGTGGGAACGATTTGTAGCACTTTTTACCAGCAGCGAAACAGGCTCTGTAAATTGCATTAGTATCAAAACATGAAACGCAAAACCGTCACAGAAGAAACACAAAAAAAAACAAACACGCATACCGTCTACATATATACAGCAAAATGAGGAACCAATTTGTCCAACGTGAAATTGCAAACAACTCAGTGTCGAAGCAAAAAACAAAAAACGCAAATCAAAACATGCCATTACTGTGTAATCAAACCTAGCTAGATGGATGGTGGATGAGGCGCACTAGCGTGTAGTAATCGGGACTATATAGCCATGTAACTTCCTGCCAGGAGCGCGTCCTTTTCAGCTTTGCCTTTTTTGTTTGCCTTCTTCTTTGTTTGCACGCTGGTCCTAGCAAGATCGCGTGGGAAGGGGTGTCATTTCGGCGATTTTTTGTGATAATTTACTAGCGCGGGCACACTCTGTTTTGGGGGGGTGGGGGTGGGGGATTTAGAAGCCGCCAAACCGTCAACACGCTCGCGCCTCAAACGGTCGCTGCACGATGATTTATTTGCGCACGCACGCGGTGGCAGTTTGCCAAAGCGAAAATGAAAACAAAGGCGGCTAAAGCGAATCGAATTTTGCGGGTTTGTGCGGGGAAAGTCCCGACCCCTTCCTGCAAAAAAAAAACTAAACAAAACAAAAAACAAAAACGTTGCGTTCGCGATCTGTCTGGCGTTTGGTCTCGGGAAACGCGGAAATTCTTGCGCGCTGAGATCACCGGCTGACATCACAGGGTGTGCTCATTTTCATTTCGATGTTCGCGTTTTTTTTTGTTTGGTTTTGTTTTTCGCATCCGCTTTCGGATCGTTCGCTTGTCATCTTGTTTCGGTTGCGGTGTACACCGGGTTTTTCGGTGACCCACTCACTCGCTCCTTCAGTGTGTGTGTGTGCGTGTGTGTTGGGGGACGAGGAGGAAATAACAACAAAAACGCTTATTTATCTTACGTACGCTCCAACTCTTCTGTCCTCGCCACGCATCGCATACACGCTATCGATCTTACGCTACTAATCGTTGTACTACTCGTGTACCACACTATGTTAACTGACTGCGAATATATAGCTAGAACGCGGTTCTCATCTGCATCTAGCCATTCTCTCACTCTCCCTCTATCTCTTTCTCTTCCATCACTCTTTGCTATATATCTTTAAACGCGCTCTCCTTCTCGCTAACTGCAAACACGGAAATCAAAACTAAATCAAACGCAGCCACCAAAACAACAAAGGAGAAGCCAAAAGAGAAGAAAAATAAAATGCCAAAAAAAAATAACACGCGCGCATAGTATGTAAGCATTTTACGTAATATAAACGAAGCTGTTAACGTGTTTTTTAATATTCCGTTTAGATTCTTGAAAATTTTACACAAACATTTTAAAGAAACGAAAAAAAAAGAAACCATAAACAAACAAACAACAGGGCCAGCAATCGGCAAAGTGACATTTGCGCTGCCAAGACAAGCAACGCGATGCGAAAATGGTGGAGCAAAAAGCGAAAAAGGATCATGGCGGTGTAGTGCCTAGTGTCGGGCTCTGGGTTATTTGGATTTTTTCGTCCCCACGGTTCTGATTGTTCTGTTATGCGTTCTGTCGCCGGCGAACCGGTTCGTTGAAGCAGGTTTATTTTTCGGGCGAGCCATTAACGCCTATTGATGCATGTGCCATACAGATATATTTTAATGTCCGACGCGATCGGTAGTAGCCAATATACGAATGCCAGCGGCCGCTGCTGGACGTGTTTTCCTTTTGCTCTTATTAATCGTTTGTATATTGAGTTTTGCATGTTACGAGATAGGTTTTTTTGCTCTCTCTCACTCTCTCTCTCTCTCTTGTAAATGGCGGAAGCTAGCCAAAGCCAAAAATAAATAACAGCGTGAGTGAGGTGTCCGTAAAGGGGCGAACGGGAAGAACACAAAACTACTATCGATTTATAAAACTATAACAACATGTATGAAATGTCAACGTCGGCCATTCGGATTTACAAATAAAACAAACAAACAAACAAAAAAACAAAAAACAACCTTATCGACAAAATATCACGCCTGTATTCTGGCTCCCAAGAGAGTCTGCTCGAGATGTGTTTCAGGCACGAGTAAACTAGTCCATCCGAAACCCATCATCCCAGTTGCTGCGATGGCTCGAAGAGTAAAGAACCTGGCGAGCGATGAGAGTAAACCCACTGCGGCATCGCTGCCGCACAGCTTCCTGGTGGAGGAAGTCGGCAATGCGCCGGCGTCGACCGAACTCCCATTTTGGGGTGTTTCAGTGCACCTGGAGTACGAGTCGGTGGTGTTGGAAATGTTGCTCCAGCATCCACCACAAGATGAGCGCAATAGCCCGAGAGCTCACCGGGAACTCACGCGGACTTCCGATTCAGTAAGTCGCACTCTACCGGAGTGTTGCGGAGGAAAATGAGAACAAAAAAAATAAAATAAACCCCCCCGGAAGCTAACCTTGCGTTCGGTGCGCCCTACGTCGCGAGTCCCAAATGTAGTTCACGAGAGCCCGGGAGAGTGTGGGAGACTGGACCGTCAACTGGGTCAAGCAGCCCTGGTGGCCAGGGAGAGCCAGTCGTACGCCGCGTGGGAGAGCATTTTCGGTGTGTTCTTCTGCACCAGGGATCGAGGTCATATGATCCAAGCCACCAGCCGTGCAAATGCCGCACCGGAGCGCTACCCTTCGCCGGCGTTGTGCGTTGTGCGTTGCATCCGTCCTGGACGGTGGTTCACGTGGTAGTCGCTGACCAAAGCGCGGCTAGGACGAGCTGAAGTTTGTGTTGGCTGCTGGCGTGAAGCGACCGAGGGGGTTTTTGCTTTCCGGCAACCGAACGATGCCAACCTGCTGGTGCTGGTCGTCCTGCAGAGTCGTAGTGACAGTGCGATAGTGTGCTCTCCGGCAGAACACGGCAACTGTTGATCAGTACAACGTACGCTCTAGGCTAGAATAGGTATCCGTAGGTGCATAGGTGCTTCTCCCTCGTTTGACTGCCTTTCGGAGAAGCCACACCGTCCTGCCAAGTGTGATCTACAATCAGTAACGCGTAAGCCGAACGAAGCAAAAGGAAGTAAGTAGCACGCCAAACATTCATCTGTCAATCCAGCTGTCAAACAAGGGGTTGTATAGGCGGCCGTGTACTAAGAGCGGCCTGACAGCACTGCATACCTTGTGGCGCACATTACATTACGCGCTTCCCTTTTTTCTCTCTCTCTCTCTCTCTCTCCCCACCCCCCGCCAATGCTGGGTGTTGTAACCGAAGCAAATGAAGTTTGTTTGGAGTCGGTTGCGCATTCTTCGGTGGTCGGTGTCGGAGTCGGAGTCGGGTCGGGTTCACTCATGCGCTGCTCGTGGTCGCTTGACATGCGCTGGTTTTCGGGGCTGCTGGGTGGAAAGTTATTTTTATCCGCGTCCCCTTTCGCTGCCAGTGGCAGTGGCAGTGGCTAACCAGCGGCGGAAAGACACACGGCTCCCCGATTTTCGTCTGCATTTCGCACAAGCATTATAACATATTGACACCGATTGATGCACGGGCGACGACCGATAGGAAACCCTAGCTTGCACAGAGTGCGGGACGCAAGAGCGTGCAGTGTGCCTCGAAGTGTGCCGACCGATACGATCAGTGCCGTTTAGTAGCTCCACCGACGCAGTGGTGGAAGCGTTGTTTTGCTGCTCCGTGTGGTGATGCTGAGCGCGTCGAAAATCGCGGGTTCAATTAACAGTCGGTGCTAAGCAGCGAGTGGGTGAAGTGTCAAACGACGCGAAGGTTTTAACAGCCCGCGCTCGAGCAAGTGTGAGCAACAAAACCGTACAGGTAAGTTTGCAAGGCCATTTGCATCCGACGAGCGCGGTAATTACACAGTGTTAGCTAGTTGTCTTGCCCGTTTGACAATACGAGGTGAGTGTTTTTTGCGCGAGCGAGACAGCGACAGTTGTTTATTTGGAGAAAACCACTAAACGTGTCAAACGATTGCTGCCTAACTTAAGGCGTAAACAATCCGTGTTCGAAATGAGAATATTTGTAATGCACAAAAAAGCAAAACCAAAAGAAAAAAAAACATAACCAATATTTACACTCATTACACTGACGTCCACCGCGAACGGATAAACATTCCTGCGAAAGCAATCATCGCAGTACGATGAAGGACATTGAAAATAATAATGTTTGGACGTTTAGCTTCCCTGCGAACGGCGCAACAAGCCGCCTGGGAAAGGAGTGCAATAGGAGCAAGAAAAACGACGCACACGTAAATGTGTTCATGAATTATGAATACGGTGGTCGTCTTTACGCTACGCAGGCAGCGCGATCGGGGCCGCAATTGCTACAAATAAAAATGCCCCCGCGAGGGACGCCCAGGGAGAATACTTACAGTTTATTTTTTTATTCCTTTTCCATCCCCCGTAAGCAGAACCAACTGTTGCGCTTTTTCCGTCTTGCCTTTTGGGAGCATGCTGGTATGGGCCCATTTGGGGGGATGTGTTTTTATTTATTTACGCTGTGGTTACAGGTTCGTTATTTTGTGTTGCAGCTACGAATCGTTTTTTTCTCATGAAATATCAATTAAACTTGTTTTATTAAGCAAAAGTGCTTATTGTTTTATAAAACATGAGCAGATCGGTTTTGAGCAAAGCATTGCACAAGCAGAGTGTTTTGTGGAATAAATAAACATGATTTTTTTCTTCACCACAGTGTCAAATTTGCTACCAAAAACGGAACGAATCTTTTTGTACGCCTTTTGTTTACAATGCAAAATGTCAAAATGCTTTTGATTACATTTATTGTTTCGATGGTGCAATTTGTTTTGTATCGCCATTTCAGGCTTGCGTCTGCTTTAAAGTTAAAAAACGATAGAAAAACACTTTTTAGCGCTTTATTTACACCGATTCTAATAAATTCGAACCCAGCTTCGGTTAATTATTCAACTGTTTCTCGACCTCACCTTCATCCATCAAACTTTCCCTCGATCAGCGGCGAAATAGGAAACCGTGTGCAAATTGTTACACTCGCTTCCACCCCCAAAATGAAGTTGATTTGCAACCATCACCCTCCCAACCCCATCCTACACGGAACGATTCATGAACTGCTCGGTTTTCCTCCACGGTATCGGTGGCACATTTCCGTCTTGAAATATGAAGCGCCGTAGCGGAACGTAACGCATAAATGCTCATATTTCTCACCCGCTAATATGGCCGAAGCGGAAATCTCTTGCGGGAACGGTCGCAGGAAAATCGCATTCTCCAGCAAGGCGTAGCAGCGGGGGAGAGCAAGAGAAAAGTTATGACACATCACAATAGTGGCGGCGGGAGGGGAAATCGCTCCTATAAATACAGCATCCACGTTAATTTTCCGCTCCCTTCGGGGAGGCTGCTTCCGTCCTTGGTTTCCTTGCGGCCGTGCCGGGTTGCATCATGGCCTCTATTGTTGCCCCCTCCCCCCCACCCCCCTCCCACAAAACGCCTCCAGGCGGTCGATGGAAACGTAAACAGTCGTGTCCGTGCTAAGTAGCACAATCTCACGACCGCATAAACATCATCCAACCTCACCCGTCTTCGTCATCGCGTGCGCCCGTCGACGAGATGCTAAAAAAACTGTTGCGTCTGCCCGCTTCCGGCTTGCTGTGTTTGTTTCTTTTTTTTCTCCCTCTCTCTCTCTCTCTCTCCCTTTCGGTTGGTTTCCCATCGCACCTGATTGATGAAGTTTTTCCTGCGCTTTCCACTTAGGCTTCCTTTAATTTCGTTTCCTCCGGACCGGCGAAACGCACGATGGAAGCAGTTCGCCGTCCTCGATTGATGCTTCCTCGCGTAATTATTTGTCGCTGACCTAAATAATTTTCTCCAAGCCGAGGCGGATGCGGCAGCAGTACGAAACGTCCGCGAGCGTTTTCCCGGTGCTTGAATGGAGATTTTCTTTTGTGTGTGCGTTTGTGAATCTCGCTCGGAAGAATGGAAGGCAAAATAGGAAAACAAAAAAGTAAATAAAAAATAACCACTCCGGATCCTTTCCGGGTCTATTTTTATTTACTACCGCGAATGTTTCATTTCCCGGCGCGGGTTCCAAATCTGTCTTGGTTCGTTTTGGATGATATATAAATATGTTTTTTTTTTGCTGCCGTTCAAGAACGATAGTTTTGAAAGCTCTTTTCCCGACGTGACCGGTCACTGACCCTGCAAGTGGAAAACGAGCGAAAAGGGTGTAAGGAAAGCGTCTACTGCAACGAAACGGCAACGAAATGGAGTTCGAGACGAGAAACAGAAATTATTGCAGCGCTCGAAAGGCCTAGTCTAGCCGGGTAGGAGTAGTTTAAACAAAAGAGAGAGAGAAAAAAAAACATACAGCAATGAAATAAAATGAAACCGAACAGGAGCTCGTCGAGACGTTGGCGCTGGTAAATAAAGCATCATGGAAACCGGGAAGAGCAACCATTGTTGCAGCCCGATATGCAACAGACCATACTCCTGTGTATGTTTTCTTTTACGGTGTGCGCGCAAAAAAAAAAAGAAAAAAAAATCAATCACATTTTCCAGACAATTGTAGCAGCAATAGCTGCAACTGAAACGGAACGAAATTAAATCCACTCCACCAGACATCAACGGGCCTGGGCGGCGGAGGTCCGCCTGGCAGGAAAATTGGCTACCGTTGCAGGTCACAAACCCGTCGCAGCGAAATTATCAAGGATGGGTCGGTGTAATCTCTCCCCAGAGATCGGTTGGGGGGAGGTTACGCCCCCGACAGGAATGGAACGGGTTCGACCGTAGGTTCCACCGGGGGTTATTACATGAAAATAAGGTTCGAGACGGTCTAGTGAACGTCGTCCTCTGCCGAGCCTTTCGAGGATTATAATCGATAGGTAGATAAAAGTATGAAAAACATAGCAAGCCGTTTGCCTATATTACCTATACGAGAGGCGCTTAATGCCTACAAGTATGCAATGAGTGGTTGGAAATGAGTAGTAGGTTTGCAAATTTAAATTATTATTTTACTCTATTTTAAGTTTATTGTAACTAGTTGATCGTGAAGTTGTATATTGCGTCGTATTTTTCAAATTGATTTGTTTATTTTGTATTAATTTGTTTTTTTTTCTGTTGTAACAACACTGTTCTGTTGTTGTAAGCAATATGTGTAAAAGACGCCTAAATGTATACAAATGTACGCATAGACGCCTAAATGTATACAAATCACACTACGAACGGTTGAAAAACAGGTCGCAAAGAAAAAGGTTCAAACCCCGTGTTGAAACCCCCCGCTCTGCTTCCCTCGGCTCGGCCAGAAGTTCAACAGATGCGACATTACGACACGTATTGACACGTCCTAACGTCCCGCCAGCCACTCGCTCGCTAGGCAGGCGTCAGACATACATCCGGTAACAACCTGAATGCGTGTCTTATCGATGTGGCGTTACAATGTTCGCGTGCACGGAAAGGATAAAGGCGAGGTTTGGCTCGCCAGCCATAGAACGTAGATAGAACGCAGATAGGGGGTGGATTGAGTGGATGAATTGGATGGAGGAGGAGCGGGAGAGCGTGGGAAGGATGGGGGGTGGTTAAAGGGGGGTTGTACAGACACGATAAGAACCCTTCTTTTCAGCCACGGGCTGCGTTTTGTTTTAAGCCGTCAACGCTTCCTGTTGCGCGCTCGCAAGGGTGGGAAGGATTCCCTCGTTTGCCACCGTGCTAGACCGGGGGAGGCTTCTGTGCCGCCAGGGGGCGCACTCGTTCGGTAGCAACAGCCCGGAAAAAGACTAAACAGGTGGTTACCATGGTGAGGCCACGCGGGTTTAACGTCGGTTTTTGCACGTCCGAAAGCGAAGGGAACATTTTTGGTTTTATTTTATTTATTTATAATTTTTTTTGATTTTTCAAACGTCTCAAAATGACTTGCATACTGGCACGATTGCATACTGTTAGGCGCTGGACGACCGAACCGAAGCGCAGGACAGCAGCCACCGGCAAAACATATCCAGGATCGAACGGCCAAACGGCCGGAAGCTGCGAAATTTAAACACAAACACACACAGCACAAAGGCGGAAAATTCACCTGAAATAAAATCCCGCAGGGGGAAACACGGCCGTAGCGCTACTGCGTAGCAGCGGCCGCGTTCCTCCGCTTCCCGCCGCTGGCCGGTTCGCCTAGAAAACGCTCTAGCACACGCTCGGGCAAGGGGACGCCGTCTCGTTCGCTCGTGCAGTCGTGGGCCCCTTTTTCCGAACTGCGCCTGACGTTATGCTCTCCCCCCGCCCTCGTCCGTAGCCCCCGTCCTCCGGTGGACGTTGGCAGCGCACGGGCTGGTGTTGCGCGCCAGTCACCGTCGGAACCTGGTGCGAGTAGCATCCAGCCAGCCAGCAAGGCATCGAACTCGCCGCGAATCCATCGACTCGAGCGCTGTAACGACGCCGCCATCCGGCGTGTATCCATCAGAACAATCAAACAAAGACACTCAACCATATCAATCGACGCGAGGCCCACCTGTGCCGCGCGGAAGAAAGCAGCCTCGAATTTGTCTCGAATAAATACGGGCGAAAAATAAACAACAAAAAGAAAAACGCACGCCGATCGCGAGATTTCGTCGCATTTTCTTTTGGTTTGTTTTTGTGTATCTGTGTGTGTTTGTGGTAAAAGGCAACCGCGCGCGGGAAATCTAAACAAAAATAAACGCAGCGTCCCCTATCGCGGTGTGCGTGTGCCGCTGTGCGAGTGTGTGGGTGTGCTTGAATGACATTACGCTGCCAAGCGGACGCACGGTTGCCGTAGGAACGAACGCCGCCGCATCTAATTGCAGCCAGTGGGACAACAGCGGGTCAGCAGCATCACCGAAACGTTCCCGTGCGATTTCCCGACCAAGCCGGCGTGCGGCGTGCGTTTTTCTGTTATTGCAAACATTTGTTTTTTTCACCGTTCACCGCCTAAAATGGCATCGCTGCTGATGAACGCCACCGAGCGGTAAGTTGGTGCGTGTGCGCAGGTGTTGACCCAACGGCTTCGGGAGGTTTTTTTTTCTTTTTTGTTGGCAAAAAGCAGTCACAATAAACGAGAGAGAGAGAACAAAAATTTAAAAAAAATCCACCCTGCAACTCCGGTGCATCTTGCAACCTATCCGCGATCGATCGAGCAGATACGCGCACACCAACACTAGACGGGTGCCGCAGTTGTACGATCTCGCAGCTCCAATTACTACCTCTCTGTGTGCGCGCGTGTGTGTGTGGGGGTGTTTGTCGCTGTAGTAATTATATTCCAAGCGAGTCCAAGCGAAGGGAACGCACACTGCAGCGGTAGCGTTTAATATCCGCTCGCCGAAACCGATTAAGTACTGACGTTTGTGTGTGTTCAGACGTTTGAGACGCAGGTCTAGGTCTCCAGTACCTAGGAAGGGGGGAAGCGACACGGGGTACATCGTGTGGAGTAATTGCTGATATTATTGGGGGAAAAAACGGGTTTGTTGTTTTCGAGCGCTAGATGCACTCGGCAGCAAGATGAGTTGGAAGATGCTCTTAGTCAGACGTTTGGCTTGCAAGTTTTTTTTGACAGGCTTTTTCGTCAGTTATGTCCTCAGATATCTGCTCGTAAGACGCAGTAACGCTCGTCGATACGAAAATCACGTTCTCAACCACTGTCTTTAGCGAATATATTAGTCCTCAGGTATTTGTTCAGATATTACTGCTACTTTTTTGAATATATTTTTGATACCCATAGTGCCTCAGTTATATCGGACAAAGTCTAGACGTTCCGGAGTAGGTGACAGTTTTGAAAAATGCTTAGGATTTAAAACAACAAAAAAAACACTCCTGTTGTGGTTGCATGCGTCGCACAGAGATTTCTCCGGAAATAGCGATAGCCCTTTGTTCGGTTTTGACAGCCGTTGAAATGATCGGTCCAGCATGCAATCTGCTAGCCACCGCATACACACAACCAGGGCTGACCTAAAATCCCTACCCCGGACGCTGCTGCTCCAGTGCGTGTGTTTTCCGTTTTCTTGTTTGGTTCCCCCCATTTTCGAACGAACAGCGACGCGTTCTGAAAAATCGGCACGCACAGAATTCCCACAAAGCACCGAGCGTAGACACGGCTGTTTATGATTTATGCTTTGTCGCCTGGTTGCAGCACTGCGCGGCGCACACAGTGTGTACGTGTGTCTGTGTGTGTGTGTGTGTGGGCCCCGTTCTGGCATTATTATGCTAATCGGGCACCCAACGCTCCGGAACAACGCCGAGCGGACATTGGAAGGGTCGGCTTCTTGTCGGAAATAGCATTGCAGCGGAGCGTTATGGAGGGGTTTTTTTTTTTGGTTTGTTTCTTCCTCTGCCGTGTGTGCTCGTGTTCTTGTGTGCGTGGCTGCGTTGTTGGCATGGTCTGTCGGCGCTTCGTCAAACAGTTTGCCATTTTTAAAGAGCCCTCTCCCCTGCTTAAACCGTCCAAATCCATTGTCATCAACCCTCGCGCCGCAAACGGGAGCTGTCCGATAGGGGACTTCCATGCAAGCAGCAACGAAGCAACCGCAACACAGGATGTTCGTCCTGCACGGTTTGGATTTCATCCTCCGGTTTGGACACTTGCTCCGGCAGGACTTCTCTCCGACCCTCTCACACACGCTCTTACGCTATTTCGCCGAGCGCATGCGTTTCGCAGGACATTTTTATGCAAACCCTTCGCACCCTTCGATGTCTATATGCGTGTGTATGTGTAGAGTCGATTTGGTTACACTCACTAACAAACTCGTAAACAAAGAACGATGGGCCGACCGGGAGCGTTGGGTAGGCGCTATGCACTCATGAGAAGCCCTCTCACGCTCGTTCGCTCTAACTTTAAGAATAAAAAAAAGGATTACACGGGAGGTGCATTACAGGTAGCGCATATAGGCCTTTCTTTGATGAGGATATGCATCCTGTTCACGCCGAACATTGATTTCCTCCTGCGATGGCTGTGAGCGTCTATATCTTCCTGCTTCTTTTTTTTTTTTGTTGTAAACGAAAATCTCTATCTCGTCTCTAAGGATATAAGTCGTCGACCCGTTGGTGTATGGAAAATACTACATTTTTTTGTTTGTTTGTTTTTTTTTTGCACGTCTCTCGCTCGTCCACCAGCCGCAGCACGGAATGATACGCTGTCCGTACATTCATGAAATGCATGAACGTTTGCTAGGACCAACACCGAGACGCCCGCTGCCCATTTCGTTTCCACCGCTCGCCAAACCGGAAGTTATGGACCGCGAAAGTGACTGCCTGCTCGACAGCCGTCCCGAGAGCCGCCAGATCGTCGGCACGATGGTGAAGGTAGGGCTGGAGGCTACACACGCACACCGAACGTCTGTCAGTAACCCACGCACGCATGCTGTTTGCCTTTCCCAGCTCAATCCGGACGGCTTCGGGGCGCACACCACCTCCACACACCATCATCCACACCAGCAGCAGCAGCAGCACCAGCAGCAGCTACACCATCGAACGCCGCTAGTGCCTTGCCACGGGACGGACGACGACGACGATGCGCTCGATGCGCATCGGCGGGCGCTCCGGACGGCCGGCACCGTCCCCGGCACGATCAGTGACTCGGACGACGACGGCATCCATCTGCGGACGCATCTGCGCAAGATCATCGAGGGCCGGAAGCCGAAGAATGCCAAGTAAGTGTGCCTATTGATGTCCGATGAATTACTATCCTTGGGACCTATTACTCCACAAGTCTGGAATATAGTTCGAGAAACTATTCTTGAAGCAGGTTCTGAATATCAAGTTACATCTCCTACTAGTATTATTCTCCGCAAAGAAGTTACTAGCATTTGGAATTAAGATATTACGGGACATATGAGGACCTCACTTATAGCTGTGTTCCATGCTGTGTAGGTGTCAGTATCTTAGGATACTGATGCTCCCAAAACATCAGCATCGTCACGACGCACGTCCATCAAAGCAAGTAGGAAGTTCTTTTACCACCTGAGTCTGGGATATAGTTCAGT
>JXXA01017424.1:0-21701 GCA_000956255.1 Anopheles punctulatus
TAAATCTCCTTCTCGTTTTCTCCTCACACGCTCAAGCTGTTCACCAGTCAATGAACACACCTTGCCGTTGGTTGGTGGCTGTGTGTATGTGTGGCTGAGGGTAAAATATTAAAATGTGAAAATAATCAATTAACCAGCGCCAAACCCAGCGTTGAGACGGTGCCAAATGGAGGCGAAGACCGCGTGTCACAAGCGGTTGGCGCCGTACGGTTGAAAAATCACGGAGAAAATCGTGCACGGTGAAGGCGAAGCTACGTGACAAGCGGTGTAAATTTGATGATCCATGAACACCGCTTTTCGCGTAACGAGATCGCGGACACGTGAGCCACGCCGGGCCAAGGAAGATATATTTATCTAATGCGAAAGCGTTTCGTTACTTGCAAATTGGTACAGCAGAAGAAACTCAAAACAGTCATCGATACCCGTATGAAAGATACCTTATGGTTAGGAAAAAAGCGAACATAAATAAATGGGAAACAAAGTGTGAAGCTGGTTTACGTCATGTTTCGCTACTCCAGGATATATTACGATCGCATTTTTTGTACTCTTTTTTTAGAGCATACTAGTCGTTCCAGCTTCACAAAAAAACATCTTCAGTCTCAATCTGTTCTCTTATTACCGATAATTGCTTAAACAATCCGAAAGAAAACCTGTCAATGTCTGCATGACTCGCTCGTTAGCATCCACAACGTCCAAAACCTTCACCAAATATTGTAAAACGATCACTGCACGAAAATAAACCGTACCGCTCTAGTTGCGCCCGCTTCAGGGCTCATAAAATCTTAAAAACTTGAACGACTAGGAACCGGATTCCGCTTTTCCTCCCCGGTCTTCGGAAAAACAAACAAACGTCCGCCAGAATGGAGAAGTCTCGTGGCGTGAAAACTAAGCGAGGTCAAATCGGTTGATGGTTCTTCGTGCGAACGGTTCTATTTTTGTTCCCACGTTGTGTTTTCGTGCGGGATGAAACAGTTTCCTCTGGTCGGGTCAGTAAAAAGACCCGAAAAGTCTTTTTTTTGAGTGGACACAATCTTTCTCCGATGCTATTGTATAAATTTGTATTATCTACCTTCCTCGAGGAAATTGAATTCTCTGTTGGAGGAAGGTACTCCAAAAACGAGGTTGCACTCAGTAGCAGTTGTTCCGGGACGCCCGCGAAAGTCGGCCTTCTCTTCGTGACTCCACTCCGGACTCATCTGCAGCCCGCTCGACAATTTCACCGCCCGTGTTGGAAATGGGAACACCCCCAGCCCAGAATCGATAGACGTGCTTCCGGATCGAGATTCGATCGTGCCTCGAGCAAAACGCATGCCACCCAAGCAGCACGAATTTCACGCTGTCACGGAACCGAATCTCAAACCTTCCACCTACACCGAATTCCGTTTGGGAAGAACTCCCTCCGTCGAGGTGTGTTTGACTGCCGGCGTGCAATAGAGTGACGAACGGAGCGAACCAGCTCGAGAAGCACTTCCGCCGGGCTGCTCCCGTAGCTGCGAGTGTTAAAGTTTTGCTTTTGATAGAACGCGGTCTGTCGATGGAAAATGTTATAGTTCGGGCTGGGATTCTTATAAACTGGCGAACGTGATGCGCTAGCGATGGATTCTGTGATCCTCGGCCTACGGAGGTGGGAAAATCATACATGAAATTCAATATCGACCCGGGGCGAAGATCACACTCACACTAGGGTCAACAGTGGTGGAATCGTTCATTACTGTTCTATGGCAAGAGAATTGTCGTCCTCCGATGCTTTGTAAAGTGTTTATTTATTGTGCATTACGCGGATACTTGAAGTTGTATCAAATAATAACAGATTATGAAAATGGTTTAGTTATTAGATGATATATAAATAAGAACTTTGATTTAATGAAGATTTTTCAAATGGTTCTCATCTAAATTTGTCAAGTTTTATAACCCTTTGATGTACGCATTTTAAATGTGTTTTTGTCAGTATTTTTTGAAAAATAATAAACTATATAAGCCTTGCTTGAAAATAAAAACACCGAAAAACACAAAACAACCCATTTGGATGTTAAAAACGGAAAAATGGTTTATTTAAATTTTTTGAAAAATATCTTTACTTTCTTTCACTACGATTAAAACTACAGTCACTTTAAGCGAATTTAAAACAATTATTTGTATGGAAAAACATGGAACAATGTTGAGCATTACGAATGAAACAGTAAAAGTTATTTTGAATAATAGTAAAAGTCGTGAAAAATAATGTTTTTTTTTTCTCGTCTGGTTATCTACTAAAAGGTTTTGCCTCAAAGTCTCTAGGAGGATTTAATCATTACTAAAAAACACAAACACCACAAACTCCACTGCCGATTTTCAAAACGCGTGCGCAAACCATTAACAAGCGGCTTGCGTCACACATCGGTGTGTTTCTATGTGTGCGTCTGTGTGTGCATACGTTTGCAACACTCCAAACCCAAACCAAACCCGAACCAGCTGCTCACCTGAACGGGGTCGCCCAGTCGTTCACGAACAATTAACGGAAAAATGTGAAACCAGCCCTGTAGCGGCAACAGCAGCACCCGGCGATCGGATCAGATCGTGCGGTCTATTTTTGGTGCCGTCAGTTTCTGGTGTCCGTCACGCACATCCCAACCGTGCTGGCGACTGACGATCACTTTGTACCAGGCCGGTCCGGATTCGGTATGGATAATTAAGAAATGCATGTGAAGCCAAGCAGGTTTTTGCCTCCGCGGCATGGAATTTAATTACCCAAATCTGGGTGCTACTACCGGAGCGTTTGCGGTGCAGTTAGCACATCGTTCGATACGCTTGTGAAAATAAATTGACCTCTCCGGTGACTCACGACGATCTGATGTGATTGAGATCGTTCTGCATCGAGGGAAAACATCACTGACGGTTCGCTTTGAATCCTGCTCCACCCACTATGGCCGAAAGCTGTGCTGACCAATGAAAGGACGCAGTCGCTAAAACAGCGGCTCTAGAACCATGCAATGTAATAGCAAAAAGAAAAAAAAAAACAGGAATTCCTCACCCAATCTCAACGAACAGAAGAGGAAAAATTGTGTTGTAAAAAAATATGCTACATTTCCTTTCTTTTTTGCCCGATTTTTCCTTTGTGGGGGTGTTTGTTGATTGCTCCATTCGACCAATGGTGAAATTGGACGAAAAAAAAAACATGTTGCCCAAATCGCTTCTGATCGTTTAGAGCCCACCCACCAGTGGGAAAAGCAGGACGATAAATAGGAGCCGCACTGGGGAAAGCATCCAGCTCCAACCTACAATCCACTTTGGGACAGAAGAAATAAAGCAACACCACAAAAAAAAACTCCTCCATAATCAAAGCAACCCGTGGAGAAGAGAAACGTTCGTGGGTAAATAACAACTCTCCATTCCCTCACGGGTGGGTAAATCCGAGCAGCGTTCGCCCATGGAGCCGGGGAAAATGCGAAGCGATAGGATACGAAGGCAAAAAAACATGGTGAATTGCGCGAAAGAGAACGCCTGACACTTCCGGGTACGCACGGCACACCCGCCAGAGCAAGTGAACTAGCAGTCAAGCTGGGGGATGTGAGACATTAAAAAAACCATGCCGTACACAAAGGAGAGCGAAAAAAAAACTTTCCACTCCACGTGTCCTGGAGCGGGCTCGGCTGTACATAAGAAGAAACGTTCCCGGTTTTTTCCTATTTCGGTTGAAGGTGTGTGAGAGAGAGGGAACAAAAAGAAAAGAACTCTAAACGCCTGCAGGGTATGCAACAGTGAGCTATTCCAGTGCGTTCGGACGATAAGTGTTCGTTTATCACACGCTGCGACTCGCCCTGTTCTGGTGGAAATGTTTTACTTTTTTTTACACAAATGTCCTTGAGAAAGGTACACGCTATGATTGGATGGTGGTGAAAAAAATGGTATTTGTGGGACGGGTTTTTTTTTCTCCTCCATGTAACGCATGATATTTTAGGGTCTTTGAATATGGAACCAAATAATATGTATGATATTTGTTCCATTTGACACAACAGGCAGTTGAACACCGGAAAATCTCTACCTCAAGGTGCACTGAGGTGCAGAATAATGTGTATTGTTCATTCTTGCCAACTATTTGTGACCTTGAAAAACAAAATAACTGGCTTTGGGTTTTTTTGTGTTTCTTTCCATAATAACATTGTACAAACTCTTTCCTGTCTCAATGGCTTGGGAAATGAAAAACATACAAGCATTTTTAGATACAGAAATTTCCTGGACGATAAAGGAGAAATAAATTTCCTAAACTGTTTTGTTATTGTTCGTCTATAGCACAGTGAACAAGAGGTGTGAACAAATGAAAAAGATGCAGCATTCATGAATAAAATGGTATTACATTTCTATCGTATAGATAACTAATTAAAATGTTTGGAAGAATATCTCCTTAAACAAACAGAGGGACAATCAAGATCAAGAAAGAAAGATAAATATAAATTTAAAATCAGTTTCAAGAGTTTCTAGCGTCTAGATTTAGAAAACTTCTTACGTTTCCCAGTAGAATAGATTGTATTAATCACTTCTAATTTCTAATGCTGATCTCGTGCACGTGAACGACTGCGATAACAAAATATAGTGCAATCTGTGCCTTGGACGTTTTCCAAAAGAATGTTAAATTCAGTTGGTACAAAAGAAAAACAAACGAAATTAACATATGTACGAACAGTTCAACCCATCTTACAAAAGAAAGAAACGCAGACAATTTCAACGTAAGCCAAAAAAGGTTCTTCATTCTGTACTGACTCATTCAAGATGTGCCTGTTGTTTTTCTTTTTTGCATTAGATAATTCTTTTCCTTGCTTCTCTTACAAGAATGCGACTAATTCCGACATTTAATAAGCAATTTTTCATATCTCTTTGCACGCACGTCCACAACAGACAACAGACACAATTCACTCGGTCACGCATCCAACGCCCAACCCGGGCGCTGTAAAACTATTCCTCACCCATGCGGAAGTACGTCTTTTGGTTGATGAGTTGCGAGATTTTCATAATTTTTCGTCCCGGGGGCGACACCGCGTGGTCCACCGTAAGTAACGCTCGCGCCACTGCAGCTCGAGCGAATCGGGGCACATAAATTGCGCCTCATTTAGAGGGACCGTTGGATGGAGTGGTGGAGGAGGCCGTACTGTCCTGTCTGCGGTAGGGCAGACATATTTTCTCGTCCGAAACCATCGCAAGCCCGCGTTCGGGCGAGCGTGCCAGAAATAGTTTCGAAACACACACGTTCGGGCCGTACGTGCCAAGGTGCATACAGTTCATGTCGGTTGCAATTGCAGCTGCACTTACTCGCCTCGTTCGCTTGATTCGAAATAACGCAACACTTGTTTTCTGTCCCGAGGTTTTTTTATTTCTTCTTCTTCATAGTGAACTACGGAAGGGCGCCTCTGGTAGAGGGTTTGGTAGTTCCTCTGCTTTCACCCCGAGTGCGAACGAATCGAAGCAGGAACCTTCGCGTCCACGCCCAAAAAATAAACGCCCGCCGTTCACTCTGGCAATAAATTGGTAATTTGTCAGCGTGTGATTTTAATTAATTCACATATCATCACCGCGATCACGCAGTGCTTGGGCCGCCGGGAAGCGCCAATTTATCTCCATTACATCTTGATTCGCGATCGCGATCGCTCGTTGGAGGCATTTAAGCAATGCGCCAGTTTAACATACCTGGGATGCTCGAGGAAAATGTCATCGGAATGTTGGTTCGGCCGTTTGAGACAGATTGGCTAGCCAGATTGGATGTCGGGTTTGGCAAAGCGTCTCGTGAGCCGGCATTTGTTACGATGCGTGGGAATCTGCTGCTGCTGCAGCGAACATGACACTTTGTTCATTTTTATTGATCGCTTTACCCTTTCCACTGGTTATGCTATTTTATTTGTATAATTCCAAAAAGATTACTCTTTGTTTTTAGTTCCAGTTTTGACACATTTAATTGAAAAAAATTGGTCGAATTAAAATAAAATAGATAATTATACTGAAAGGAATAATCAAACATGAGCAAAATGTGTTGGCCATTGAAATTAAAAAAAAAACATATTTATGAAAATTAATTGTTCCTTCAATCTTTAAAGAACGAAGAAAATATTTTTAATAATTTTTGATATCTTGTCAACAAATTGCAGGCAGGTTAGGATGAAGGTCCTGAAATATCACTATTTAAAGTAATTTATTTCAAAAAATGATTACAAACAAATCTGACACCTTATGCGCAGCTAGTAATTCTTTTAACCGGAAGAGACGAAAAGAGAAGAGTTCCTGGACCTGAAACAAGATGTAGCACTACGTTTTAATTTGTTAAAAATCTACAAAAACTACGCCGAGAGTAGGGGGGGTTCAAGTTAGAGAAAGCTTTCGAGATTTTAATCTAACTGTAAGAGCCCACAAACGCATCAGAATGAGCTTGTGATGAATCCTGATCATTTCATGAGTAAATTTACACTCACCTGCAAAAGGCTATAAAACTGATTTATCCTAAGCACTGAGTTACTTTCGTTTTCGTGCAAAACCATAATTAAAAATCGTTCTGGCACTCAGGATCATTCCCTTTTCGTGTCCTCCTTTCGCCCGGATACGCTTGATGACCGGAAGTGTGTCTTATAGACGCGCGAGCTGGATAAACCATCCATAAACCAGCTCTGAGGTTGAAAGACATCGGTAGGCGAAGGAAACACGAAAATCAATTTAATCGTCAATTTAAAGCGCTATTTTTGCTCGCGGCCATTCAGCCATGCTGCGCTCACGGTGAGCGTAATTCGAGCAGTTTCTTAAGAAGTTGCCAAGGCACCGGGAGGAAATGGGAAAAACAGTTTCGCCACGGTACATTTGTTGGCAGTGGTGTGGAATGAGACTGAACGCTGGGGAGTACGAAATAGTCTGTCTTAAAGCAGGTTTTCAGGTAGTTTTGTTTGGAGAGCGAAAAGATGCGAAATAATCAGTAGTCAATCAGCGTTAATTTGGTTTCAATGTTGCACCATTTGTCAAAAAAAAAGTGAAGCTAGAAAATTTATTTTCTTTTACCAACTGTGCTATTGGGAATATGAAAAAAATATATTTAAGGGTATACTTCACGTACAAAACTTTCTGTTTTAAAGATATTTAAATCAAGTAATTATTGATTTAATCTGACACGTTCTATGAAGTGAAACAACCTTGTGCCAAAACCACATCCACATGAGTCCACAAACCATAAGCTTCTCTCCGAAAAATCAATACAAACTCCAATGTTCCTCTCGGCTCAGCCCAAAAAAACGCCCCAAACGTCCCACTCCCGTGCTTGGAATTGCTTCTTAAAACTCAAAATTACATTAACCCCTTTAAAACCGCCAAAAGCCCAAACCCCCGAAACCGGAGAGCTCTTTGTTTCCTTTTTCGCTTTCCTCTCTCTCTCTTTCTCTCTTTTTCCATGCGCTATGTAATTAAACCTCACATATGTAATCTCAGCGGCCACGTTCGGTCGGGAAAGTTTCCGTTCCGATCCTCAACCACATATACACACACACACACATCCGGCATCCGAGTCCTTTTTTAATGCGGAACGAGCGTGAATGTCTTAACTTTTTACGGGGCTCGTCTTCTCCGGAAACGGCCCATACCACCATTAGCTTGGGGGGGGAAATTGTGGAGTGGGAAGCGCAGGGAGGGTCGCAGCGCCTGTAAACGGGATGCGAGGAAACGTCCCGGAGGATTTTTTCCACAACACAATCTGCACGACCGGGGGAAAAGGGGAAAATTCGTCTCGTGGAATGAGAAAGGCGACCGTTTGGGCATTAATGTTCTAATTTTCACACATGTTTGCACCCTTTTCTCGGTGGCACGTGTGGCGACGGGGTTTCCTGCGCGTTGGTGGCGGGAGGCAACGGGTAGGTAACGTTTTAATGAATCGGTGACGAACCAAGTCCGAACGCATCCTCAAACGGGACAGTCGGTTTTCCCGAACGAACGACTCCAACAGAACCAAAGGCGAAGGGAAACGGGCGGGTGTTTTAAAAATCAATAATTTTAAAGGAGTTACGGCACGGAAACTGCTCGACGTCGTCGATTCTCGTCAAACTCGGGACTCGTCAGGTGCTCGACTCGACCGTGCTTAGTGGCCGCCGTTATTTCTACTCAATTTTATTAAACAACTTTCACAACTCTGCGCTCCAGCTGAAACGTATGAAAGCGGAACCGAACGCCGCTTCCCACACCCGTCCCGTCAACGGACACGGGAACTACCCGTGTGTTCCCAGTGAAAGGGAAATGGGTTGAGAATATCCCTTTTCCCGTGTCCCGTCCTGAGACAACGCTCGGGAGAAAAAAAGAGCAAAACAAAATAAAAGCACCTACTGCACCTCATCCAAAAAGGGGTCAAACGGAGTTGAACCCCTTCGTTTGTCTGTGTGTGTGTGTTTTTTTTTGTGTCGAATCCGCCCGATGTCCTGCTGCCCGGTGCGCCGGAAGGGTTGAGCGGCACGCGTCCCCGATGGATCCTCGGGCGAGCCTTTCCATCCGCTAAACAGCCGGTGACCGGAGACCGGGGGTGTCTGCTGCACTACTTGCCACCGCGATGCACATTGCTGCGTTGGCGTTTTGGTCGGTTGTTTAATAGCGAGTTTGCTGTTGGACACCAACCGTGCCATAATGCAATCGAATTCTAATCTGGGACAGTTTGCGAAAGAGCGAATAAGGACGAGTCAAGGCTCGAAATGGGCTCTGAATGGTAGGATATAATCTATGTACCATTGATTTAGTTACACATTTTGTTACATTTTAAACTGCATGGAATAGAAAAGGATTTTGTTTGCAGCTTTCAGAAGATGAAAAGAAAATTAATTTAAAAAAGTAAATTTAAGATAAAAAATATACATCAAAAAATGGTTTATTAACGATAAAACTCTTTTTTCGTGAACCAAATTGTGAACCAAAACTAACCAAACAAGTGATTTAATGAGCCAACTTTGCACTGTATGTAATAAATACACAAACATCTGTGATGTTTAAGCTTGGTCGTGTGGATATAAAAAAAATATAAAAACATAACATACATAGAAAGAAATTTTATTAAAAGAAAATATAGGGACAGGTATGAAATTAGTTACCAATAAACAAAACATAAGGAGGGCCAACTCATTTAAGTTAAAAAAATAACAAAAATAAAGAAAATAATAAATAAAGAAAAAATAAACAAATAAAAATTAAAAACTGGATTAAAGGGGTGCCGAGAGATTATGTTAAAATGAACGAAACATTGTAAATTTACGAACATATTTAATGTTAATGTATTTTTTTAAAGAAATCGCAGAGCAAGATCCAAAAATATATGTAAAAATAAAAAAAGAAGAATATTGAAGAATCACGAACAAATTTTAATAATGTTTACGAAGCCATTGATTGTTGGTAAAACATGGGAAGAAATTGATAAAAATACAAAGAAAAAATTACAATGTTTAAGAATGAAAATGCTTCATATCGGTACCACTTACTACTCGGGAACGAGCTGCATTTGCATACACGCGCTTCCATATATGCGAAGAACAACGAACACCGACTTATAAATCCCATACTTCGGGTCGGGTGCGAAAACGGTGTCCTTGTCTCTCTCTTTCTCTCTCTCCTTTGCAACCGCACACTTGTATGCAGACGACCGAGTGCAGCGACCAAACAGATGATCTTGCGTCTTACATTTGCGCGAGAAAGTACGGTCGGTGTGTTCTGTTTGCGCGGTTTGGTTGTTATTGCAGTTTGTGTTTTCCTTCGCTTGTCTGCATTTCGTACATCGCGTCACTTCGCCGCTGCAAGGCAAACGACTGGATGCAATTTTTATTGCATTACTTGCCTGCTCCCCCCATGGGCCCGTGGATAGTTTGAGGGTGGATTTTAATTTACAACCCAACCCGCCGCCCCATCACGCTTCCCGCATCGTCACCGGAGGACATCAATGAAGCGAGAAAGCGTTTGGAGACGAACGCAACGAGAGAACGATGGTTGGCTTTAAGTTATTGCGTGCCGTGTTTCGTGCCCCATGTCTGGCCGTGTTTGATGTGTCTTGTTCTTGGTGGGTGTTGTGGTATTGTCGCAGCAAAAAATGCAAACAAAAGTTACGCAAATGAAGCGGGGCCGGGCAAGGGAGCAAAAGAGGGCCATAAAAAGATGACACAGAACGTAGAAAGGCAAGAAACGGTTCGTCATATGAAAATGAAGGCAAAAATGGTAACAGATAAAGCAGAGCGAAACCGAAACAAGCAAAACGTATATGGGATTGTTTAAAACCCGAACACGGAAAACATTGATCAACATTGATCCACGAAGCCTAAGCCTTCGTTTCAGCAGCGGAAAGGCGCTGTTGCAAATAAATCTCGCATGTGAAGGCAAACCAAAACCCATCACAGCAACCGGCGAGTCGCTCGGGTTTCGCTCGTCAGTAATCTCAGAATTTTATATTACCGCTGGAACCTAGGCTGCTGCGATGGCGAAAGAGTGCGACAGCCCCGAAGTGCGAGTGAAAAGGCGAGCGCCCGAGCGGAGGACCTTGCTGCCGTTCGTTGGCGACTAGCTGGGTTGATGTAAAGGCATGAGGGCTTGAGGGGGTGGGGCGGGGGGTGGGAGAGGGTACGATAGTACCCAGCAACCCTTCCGCTCTGCCATCGCCCGACACCCGACCCGACGTGGGGTTCGACGTTAGCAATCGCTAGCACGACATGCGCCCGACATTTCAAGAACGGCCGACACCACTCGCGGACGGGTTTTCGAGGAGAACATTCACGTCTGACTTCTGACTTCCGTGGCCAGCCCGGTTCCGTTTTGGCAACCGGAACGGTGAAACGCGGAGCGCATGTGTTTCCCCTCGGTGTGCCGCGGACGGGTGGGTTGGACGCGGAAAAGCTCCATCGACGACGACGACGGCGATCTTCGCAGAGTGCCTGCCCTGTTAAACCCGCCGCCCTATAGAATGCCATAATCAACCGCCAAGGGAAAGCAAGGACATCTGTCCGTTTGCGACCGATCGCCTTCTGCGGCACGCAAAAAGGGGGCAGAGTTCGATTTTGCTTTTTCCGGCGTTGTCAAATATTTTGTTAAGCCTTTCACAGCAGCGAATTCAATTTCCTCGTGAAAGGTGGTTAGAAATGAAATTAACATTATTTATTTGTGTCATTGTGTGTGTGTGAGGTGGATGAGTGTGAGAACGTGATAACGCCTTGATTGGCGATGCGATTTTTACGGACATGTGTGAAGTGTGAATTTGCGGAATGTGAGCGTTAATGAAACCATGAAAGGAGGACAGTGCCTGCGAGGAGGAACGACCGGACACAAAAAGACACAAACAACAGGAGTCAAAGGGCAATCTTTCTTCAGAAACACCACGGGGGAAAACCCACCCCCACCCCCATCACATCGTTTCCCGTGCCAAAAGGGCGAAGTGCATTCGCGTTCCCGTGCTTGAGATGCAATTTTGTTGATGTGTTTTTTTTATTTCCAATTTGCGTCCCTCTCGATCGTCACACGGTGCCATACGGAGTCGCACACTGGCTGGAAATTGTACAGTACCGCAACGCACAACGATGCCGCCTCTTATTTGCCCTATAAATAGATGCACACTAACCCCTTGCCGAGCGCCCTTCCACCCTACGCCAGGGGATGCGCTCGTCGGCCGGCGGAGTGTGCATCTTTTGTTGACTTTTCGCACAAAGATCGCCCGCTCGGATGAGTGAGTCGGCGGCGGCAGCGGGCAGCAATTGACTTCGTGCACTTTGTGCATCAGGACTGTGCGCGGGTAGTGCAAGTAGGTTGCCGCAGTGAAGTGGAAATATCACTATTAATAAAAAGTTAATAACACCACGGGTAGGAAAGAGTGTCTTCCAGAAGCTTCGAAGAAAGTTGTATGGTGTTTTGATTTCGAGCAGAATTTGCTGCAATATATTCCAATATCTTTGCAATAGCTCAAACTCTTCTTCTCAACGAGCTTAACGTGATGATCAAAACGGTTTGTGTTAAGATTTTTCAAGTGCAAAATTGGACGATATTTATTTTCTATTTAAATAGAATGATCCCTTTTGTTTCTTTAAATCTTCAATAACAAATTTTTAACATTCTGGATGAAGCCTCAAAAGAGTAATTCTCTTTTGAGGCTTCATCCAGAATGTTAAAAATTTGTTTTTACAATATCGATGGCTTAACAATTTAATTTACTCAATTGTACAAAATTTATCTTTTGTACAATCTTTTACGAGGATGCTAAAAATACACCATTTTAATAGCATAAAGATGTTGAAGAGAGAAACATCTTTGAATTTCTAATATTTGAAAATTTTTCGAAATTTGAGCAGTGAGGAGTTATTTCGGCTTTCTAGCGATATAATACTACAACGGACTGAATTTTTAAATTACAGTAAAATTAGTTCAAAGTCTTTGTCAAAAATAAACTAATTGCATAAAAAGTGATAGGTTTTAAACAGACTCAAAGGGTTTAGATTTGTTATTGATATTTTTTTATTTATATTAATTTAAATTTATATTGAAAATCTTTTCATGAACGAATTAAAACGCTGAAAATTTGCTCATTTTATTGATTATTTTTCCGCCTCACCTCGACCGAGCACACCGAACCAAGCATATAAGGACCAACCATCTCTATCATACGTGTTGTGTTCTTCCCACCATTCCCCGTCGAACACTGGGCCAAACGGTCCGTGGCAAAAGGATGAGAATCTTCGCTCTTTCTTCCATGCGAAGAAAAATCGAATTACGCGAAACGTGGAGCAGGCTCCATCGCAACCGTACGCCAAAACGAGACAACATAGCAAGCGGTGGAACGTCTTGGAGTATCCTTTTTCTTGGTCACACCTCGTCGGAAAAGGGAGCAAAATTTATGCGAAGACATGCGCCCTGACATGTGTCGGAACCGTGTACGAGAGCTTCTGGAAGGTCTTCTTGCCACCAGTTTTGAATTTTTCTCCAGCTCCTGGAGCCTAGATTAGCACGAAATTTCGAGCAAAACAGAAACATTTCTGAAAGGAGCGTTTTATCAATTTTCCAGGATCCAGATCCTGCTCGGCAGAAGCGGCTGCTTTGTTTCTGCTGCCATTAGTGTTTTGTCATTCCGTGTAGAATTCAACGAACATTGTCTGATAAGCCTGAGAAGGCTCTCTTTCTTGCGGGAAATAAATTCCTTTCGCCCCCCAAAAAGCACTCGGGAAGCTTCTCGCCGCTCAAAACTCTTATATAAATATAATTTACGTCCAGGGCAACTTTTGAATCGATTATTTTTCGCATTATGTGCCTTCGTGCTGTGAGTTTTTTGGTGCAAAACTTGACTGAGGAACGCAGTTGAAGTATTCCTTCGCTGATTTTACGTTCATTTTAAAGGCGAGAGAGTCCGTTTCCTTCGCAACCCATTCCGTTCGCGACCGTCTGTCACTGTATCGCAGCAAATTAAACCAACTAGACCGAGTTTCGCAAGCCGCCGTCGGGATGCTCGCGACGCTAGTGCTAGGGTGGGGTTTTTCATCGCGCTTCAAAATTGAAAAACTCCTTCCCGCGGTGGCACAACCACCCAAATGCTAGCCGAAAAAATGATAACCGATTTCGGAATCGTGACGTTGAAGGCCAACGGGGGCGTATTTGGGATTTGGGGAAAGGTTTCCGGTGCTTTTTGTTATTTTTTTTTTTCTCCACCGACCAACTCATTCCACCTTAGGCTGTTTCGTGCGGTAAAGAAATCGTCTTTCGAAGAAACTTTTCTCCCCAACTCGGACCGACTCTTCCCAGACGTGCTGACGCGCGAATGCTGGACGAGCGGCGTAGTTTTTGGCAATTTAAACTTCAACACTTTCCCACTACGAACTAGATAAAGCGACGGGGTCTGCCGCCTGCCTGGTCTCTTGGTGAAAATTTAAGCAACTTTCGCTGCCCTGAAGAGGAAGAGTTGAATACTTCTCGTTATCGCACGCGTATCTGCGCTTCTGCTTATTTTAGGCAGAGTAAAAGCAGCCTCTCAGAAGACAAGAGCGTACTGCGAAATTCTCCAAGGAGGAAGAATTTGCACTCCTACCCGAGGAATAAGTACACTTCTTCTTCGGAAACTAACAAGAACAAAGCACTGCGAACACATTTGTCTTGCAAATTTGAATAAATTCAATTCAATTAGAACAAACGACATTTTTAGCATGACATTAATGGGGGGAATAGGCGTGAGGCACTGAAAATAAGAGTAATGCTGCTTTATTGCTTGCTTTTTCGAGTGGCTTGTGCTCTATTTTAGTGTTTTAGATATTTCAAAACTTATTTCCTATTGAATGGGAAAGAGATGGTGAGAAAGGATGGATGGGCAGTTTGATCACGTGATGCTTTAATAAGAAGCTAGCATTAATAAAATTATGACTGATTTTTTCATCGAACATTTGATTTCAATTTAATTAAATTATTCAAAAATTCCAGCAAAAAAGCTTCTGTAAACGAAACGAAACGAAAAAAATACTTGAAAAACGAAATCTTACTGAAATATTAATAAATCACATTGACCATCTTCATAAAACCCGCACCTGTGGCGTTCTCCAGGCGAACCCCATTTCAAAACTTATTTCAAAACTTATTTCCTACTGAATGGGAAAGAGATGGTGAGAAAGGATGGATGGGCAGTTTGATCACGTGATGCTTTAATAAGAAGCTAGCATTAATAAAATTATGACTGATTTTTTCATCGATGTTTTGATTTCAATTTATTTAAATTATTCAAAAATTCCAGCAAAAAGGCTTCTGTAAACCAAACGAAACGAAATCGTACTGAAATATTAATAAATCACATTGAGCATCTTCATAAAACCCGCACCTGTGGCGTTCTCCAGGCGAACCCCATTTCGCAAGAAAGTTGGATCCTCATTTTAAACCCATTTTAGGCGTCCCTTCTCAGTTCAACCATTTCATTCCCACCTTCAACCCATGGCCTTTATGCCCGAAACAATCAGCAATCATCGCTAATTCCATTTACCTTTCTTAAGTACACATTTCATTGGACAGCTTCTATCATCGTGCCTTGGATGGGAACGGAAAAGCGATTAACCGGACCAAAAAAAACCTTCTTTAACTCCTTATCCACAAGCGTTTCGGATGCGGAAGCATACCCGTGAGGGCAAAGGTTAAAGCGTTCAACACTTACACCGGATAGCTGACCCGGATGGGTCGCGTCTTAACGGGGAAGCGTCGCGAAAAAGACATCGCGAAAAACTTCACTTTTAATTATTCATCTATTTTTCCTCGCAATTACCCTGTCGTTCGAAGCAATTTCGACGACTTCAGGCCTTGCCTTTTGCGTCCTTTGCGACGTCCTGCGGCACAGGTAAGATTGGCTCACCCAGGACGGGAAGAGTCAAGTGTCACCGGGCATCCGGAATTTATTACTCCTTCCCCTTCGGTCGGTTCTGGTCCACTAACCGGAAAAGGGAAGTATCACCAAGAGAGGAATAAAAAAAAACCTAAACCCACCCAAACACGAAACGCAAAACCGCTTATGCAAACTAGGGCTAACGGAAAACAAATTGTTTTCTAAACACCACCGGATTCCGCCGGCTGTTGGTTTGGGGTGCAAAGGGTTTTTGATGTGTTTTTTTTTCTTCTCGGTATCTACCAGGAAGCTGTAACCCTTTTCGCGCTGGGAAGGACTCTCGAAGTAGGAAAAAATAATAAAGATAAATGGTATGAAAACAACGGTGGAGCAAGTGCGACTTCGGTTGACAATTATGACGTACGTCATACTTAATACTTGAAGCTTTTGAATGTTTCAAATGTCTTATAAGAATAGATTAAAACTCCCTAGTTTCCAGGAAAAAAAGGTTAAAGATTTGTCATTAAAATAAAGTTGTAACAGTAAAATGACAAAAATAACATCATAAAATATGTTCTTTGCTACTAAGGTAATGATGACATTCGGCTTTTCCACTATCAGGAATGATATGAGAAATGAAAACTTTAAAATACTATCTTGAGGAATCTATCCTTCAAATGCCATCTTCTTGCTCGACTAAGTGGCTTGCAATCTGTTCGCTGTTTTTATTTCTTCACGCTCACCCACCTACCCAATTTTTAATGCAATTAGACATCAATTAATCACGATTCATTAACCCAAACGCGGGTGCCTTCGAATGCCTTCCCAAGGAGGCGTTTTCTTCTTCCCTCAGTAATCCATCGAAACTGCTTCAAGAAGCTCCTCGGCCGAAGGTCATTTGTAATAGAAAAAGGCACAAAAAAGAGAGGAAAGTTGTAGGGGATTTTTTTTCTCTCGCTCTCCCTCTCTCTTTCGAATGTAGCGTTCAAGATTGTGAGGGGAAATTTTTTTTCTCACCTCCGTGTCAAAGGCCACTCCCCCTGAGGTTTTTTTCGCTGTTGTATGTACAAGGCATCCTAGGGCGAGCGAATCCTTGAATGGGAATAGAGGCGAAAAAAAATCGCAATAACCGGGTTAGGGGAATGCTTCGTTCTCACTCTCGCTTGGGTGAAATCGTTTCTGAGCAGTTTTTTTTAAAGAATTATCATGAAATAAGCCTAATAAACGTTTGTATCGGACTCAGACTTCTTTGAGATGATTCAACAAACTGCTCAAAATAGGATTGCTCACAAAACGCTCCAACACGAACGGAATGCACTTTCTGCAGCAGCAGGCTGAAAACCTGAAACGACCATATTTGGCCCCCGCAACGCTGATGCGCATTCGCGAACGAAACTGCATCGAACGAGAAAAGAAATGTGAAACAAAAATCGTGCCCTCCCATCTCCCCCACCCAACAGCAGTCCGTAACCGAAAGCGAAACCTGGAGATGATGCACACGCTTTGTTTCGATTGCAGTCAAACTGCATCGAACGTTCGCGTTAGCATGCACACATGAACACAATATAAGAATGGCCGGAGAGTTTGTGTAAAAATCCTGTTTTAAAGTGTGTTGAAAGGGTTGGGTGAGGGTGGACAAAAAATCTGGAGGAAGCGGGAAGGATACATGAAATCCCCCACCGTAAAGCCCGCGCCCGTGCCCGTGTCCGAAGGTCAACCAGAACCGGGTTGTCAGTGGTCAGGAAGCGTGCTCGGGTTCGGATTTGGTGGACGCGAGTGTTCGTGCTTTGTTTACGCGGAGAAGGTTGTTTATGGAATTAGTATAATGTTTTCCATGAGATGTTCTGGAACGCAAATATATCGCTCACGGTAATGATAGAATTAAACTCTCTTCTTTACTTGATTTCCCCTCGAATATTTTACAATATCTAGGGCAAAATATTTTTAAATTTATGATTCTTTTCTTTGTGTCAATATGATAATGAATTTGTATCATTTTATCGAATTCCCAAAAAATCTTAGGAATATTTTTGAGCCGAACATTCATTTTTTAAAACATTTTTTTTTTTTTTTTGAAGCTTTATGTGTCCCCAACAGTGTCCAAAAACAGTTGGTGCTTTACTAGCGCCATCTATTGGCATCAAACGACGAGCTTTCGATCGACTTAAAGGCTTAAAGCTACGAGACGAAGCAATAAAGCGTCCTCTAGGTAAATTTTCCCAGAAGCGCTGGGAAAATTTCCCCATTTAAATTTGCCAATTGCTTTTACAGACAATGAATTTTTCTAGTTTCGTTTTCGATTGAATATAAGAATGAATTAAAGCATTACCCTTTTATTTATTTCGTTCGTCTTTCGTGTAACAGGTTCTTGCTTTGCATACAATTTGTGTGAAAGACAGCGTATCATCTTTAAACATGACTTATACTTACAAGATTCGCAAGAGTTTGCGATAAAAAAGATTTAATTTGCGTTTTATTATCGGTTTGATTGAAGCTTTGAGTTGAATGTTTTTATTTCGCTTCTTCACAAAGATTAAAAACTTGCACATATTCATGATTTCAATTTATCGTATTTTAGAAACTAATTATAACTTTAACCAATTACATTTGTTTTATACTGAGGAATCACTGCAAACTGAAAAAATCAAATAATGTTTAAAAAAATACTAACTTTTAATTAAAATTTTGAAGAAATTCTCAACAACAAAAAAAAGCCAAAAAGCAAAAAAAAACTGATTATGTAGGCAAAAAGTATTAGTTTCCTATACTTAGGAAACTCTCGCTCTCACAGTGTCCGCTCAAGCAAACTCGGTGCAGATGGAGCACTACAAAAGTTTTGCCACAGTTTCGAATGCTGCGCACAGTTCCGGTCCTGTCCCAACCCGAAAACTATTACCCCTCCCCGCACGGTCTCTCTACAATTGCATCCCTCTGCTCGGATGCTGCGCAGTTGTCCACCGCAGGCGAGTGGAAAACTATCGCCACACGAGCACGTCGTCGGGTGCATAAGGGCCAAGATTCATCCGCATCCCAAAAAAAGCACCGAAAAAAAGGGTTTTATCGATTTCGCTTCACAGAATCACGCGCTTAGCACACCGCTCGGCAGCATTGGTAGCGGTTTTCTTCTCGAGTCACAACATTCCCTCCCCTTCCTCTGTCCGTTTCCCAACACCGCGCGCACCCTCCCTCCCACGGAATGCTGCGGGAAAACGATTGCACTTTCCACCTCGGCGCTGTGAACGAAACTCGAAACACCTTCTTTCGGGGGGCTTGCTTTGATTTTGCAGGAATCTTTCGTTTTATGAAAACTATTTTTTGACATCCCTCTGCTCGCAGTTCGTGGCTGTGCGTGTGAGCGCAGCTCACTGCCGCTGCTCAGAGGGAAGAATGACAAAAAATGTAAAATAAAAATAAAAAAATAACTCGAAAATAAAACACCAAACTGTCCGGAAGACGATTCACGTTACTCGTTACAATAATGTCGGTGAGGAAATTTTATTTCTGACCCATGTTGTAGTTGTTGTTGTGTGTGTTTCGCGTTTTTGTTGTTGTGTTGTTTTTTTTAATATATCTCCTTACCTCATCCTCCTTGCACTTTGCTGCATATAATATTATCGCCTTCACTTTCTCTCGCAAGTGGTATTTTCCGAGCACATGTCGTTTAGTTTCTATCTCCACGCTCACTCACTTTCTCTTTTCTTCTCTCCATCGACAAAAAAATCATCGCATCGCATAAACAAATTACAAACAATTAATGAAAAAAAATCATCTTACACTCGTAAAGGGAAAAGAACCACCGTAATATGCTAGTGGAAAACAGCGGAAAGAGGAGGGGGCGCGGAAAAAGCCCTAACAACTATGAAGTAATGGGGGAGGGAGGAGGGGGAACGAAAACCTAGCCGAACGGACGCGTCTAACTTAAAGTCTAGTCTAAGTCCACCTTCCCGCACACACACACACGTATACACGTGCACTTCTGAATTTTCCAATCCATTTTTATATCCGCAAAGAGATAGTTCGCTGATCTCGTACTCGCAGTCTCATGTGCTCTCTTTCACTCCTCCGACTCGCTCACAGCATGCTTCCTGTCTGTCGCGAAAATGCTTCCTTTTTTCCTCGCTCGCTGTGTTCTGTCTGCTGCTTTTCAATTCGGTTCGGTTTTTTTTTTCGTTTAATGTATGTCTACCATCATCCACTTCTGATGTGTGTGTTGGGTGCCAGTGAATCACTTTCCTAAGTGTGTGTCTGTGTGTGTGCGTGCTCTGGTAAATGCATTTCTCCTCAAACTGCTTCATCCATTGCACTCAGTGCACTCGCAAAAACGATCGACGACTGCGGCACGATCCTAAAAATAGTGCGAAGTGCAGACCCCACCTCACAGAGGGGTTGCGGAATTGGATTAGAATGTTCCACCAATCTTCGACCTTCGTGGTTTCACCATGCAATCTTCTCTATCGTTGGGTTTTTTTTGTTTTCACTTCCGCATGCATCCAACAACCAACGCAAGATGTTTTCGATTCACCCAGGTTATGGTTGCTTCAAGCGACCAGGAGATATTTTTAAACATTATGCCTTATGCGGATACGCATCTTGTCTGTCTGTCTGTCTAGCGTCATGCGCGGTGATAAATAAAGTATAGTAAATGGAGAAAAAAAGGTAACATAATAAACCATCTGCAAGCTCCCAACGAAACCACAGCTAGTCGTTTGGTGCATGTGTGTGTGTGGGTGCTACTTCCTGATTCTTACACTACAAAACAGTATCGTTTAAAAAGTGTCTGAAAAAAAGAAAGTGCTGCGAAAAGTTTTCCAAACAGGTCCGAACCGGAGAGTGAAAAATTTATCATAAAAATAATGATAAAAGATGTGATAAAAACGAAACCGTTTTGTTTGGTTGGCAAACGTAAAAAAAAAACACAAAAAGGGAAAACAAATAACGTAACGCTTTAAAAGTACCACTATAATATCCTCAATTGAACAGACGTTTCAGCAACAGCGTGAAACAGATGGATGAAGGAAACAAATTTTGCTACAAATCTACAGTCATTGCACTTTTTTTTTCGTGAAACTTTTGCAACCAGTTGCGATAAAGGACGAGCTGTGTGAGCTAGGTTTTAAATTATAAAATGAAACATAAATCAGTCAGTTTGCAAATCGTGAATGTTTCGTTTCGTCTTCACTTAAGTTTTTGATGAAAACAATAAAGCGAAATTTTTAGAACATCTTTAAAACATCGTTAGAACATCGCTAGAACATCTTTAGAACAAATGTAATACACAAGAAGGAGCAGTGTGCGAGCGGGAAGCGTGCGCTTTCGCGCTCAAAAATGTATGATAAATTAATCAATTTCTAGCTGTAGCTTTCTTCTAGCCTAAAGCAACCATAACTCTATCAACTGTATGCGTGCGTGCGTGTATGTGTGTGTGTGCAAGGGTTTAGCACAAACTAAATTACCTAATCATTTCCTTACTAGCACTAAAAACCAGCTCTGGTTTTGCGACAGTTGTACAACGCCCGCACCTTCCCGTCCTTAAGTTACGCCTGGATGCTACTAAATAATTAAAATGGCAGAATTTGATGCATACCGACTTTTCGCCGACCAATCGCCGAAAGAAAGTTTAAACTAGCGCGACGAGCCCGGAGCATACGTGCCCACCACGCCACCACACATACACGCGCCTACACGAATGGAAAACTTACTAGCCGTAGGTAAATTATTAGCATCTAACGAAATATAATGGGTTAACATGCAGCAGCTTCGTGCAATCCCGCCTAATCGAATAAAACCTAACAAAACAAACAAACATTCAAGCGATGGATTTGAACGCCCCATGTGCACTAGAGAAGTAGTGTTTGCGTGTGTTTTCCCTTGCTTAACCTGCGCTTTTCATACTTATCCTATTTGCCTTACTTTGCTCTACGCTTAAGTCATCGTCTTGGTACTTAAAATATTTGTCTATAAATATGTATATCTTCAGTTATGCTTTATGTGTGTTTTTCTCTTCCTCACTCTCTCTATCTCTCTCTCCCTCTCTCGCTCTGTGTATAGTTATGTAACTGATTACCTAAGCGCACTATTACTTGTCACCACCCCTGGTTTACCTTACTTTATTTCCTGCATGATAACCGCTTCGCTGCGAACCGACGGTTCCATTGTATGTTTAGTCAGAAAAATATGTTGATTGTAAAAATAAAACATTTGTTAGCGTCTCTGTATCGTTGTTGTAAATATTTTGCTACTTTCCCCTTCTCTCCATTTCTCTCCATTCTTCCAGTGAAGAAAATGCGTAAAAGTTCTTAAAGACTGTTTGCCTTTCGAAAAAAAAAACAGGCCTAAGAAAACGCCAATTTTCTCCTTCCATCCGATAATCTGGCTATAAGTACAGCTTCGCTTCGTCGTACAAACTTTGCGTATC